>OU612046.1:102273059-102365008 GCA_914767935.1 Coremacera marginata
AAAACTGACTGAGGTTTTTATAACTCAGCCCAGCAACACAACTTTCCTAAATATATTTTGGGAACATTAAAAATCCAAAATTTTGCAAAAGAAAATCAGATATATATTTTTAAGAATTATTGAAGTCATTTCAAATGAGAATCTTTGCTTTTTGATTTTTTATGATTTTTTTCTGTGTTCGATATGTAAGAAAAGGGCACTTAAGAGATTTAAAAAAAAAAGTCAAGTTTCAACAGCTATAACTTTTTGGTCCGATTTTGGTTTTTCTAATTTTTTGCACAAAATGGCTCATGTTCTAAACGAAATGTTCTTAATTCATTTCTTGATTATTTTTTTTAAATTTTTAATTGTATTTTTGGGAATTTTTATCGTTAAAATACACAAACTCGAAATTTCCAAAAATGCTTGCCTCTAATAAAAAATTTTGTAACAACCAAATTATTAAACGAAATCACACCATATTTTGTATCTGTATAAGGTATAGTTTTAGAAAATATTTCCATGTCATTTCACTGATTTTTTTAAAAGTTTGAATTTTTGCGATTTGTTTTTAATAAAACCTCAAATATCGTAATATATGTCTATATATATCTTCCTTGGGGCACGGCTTGGCATACTCCGATCGTTCTGAAATTGAAACACGTTAATTTTGGCATCAAATGGCATACTTTAGCCACTACCTGCAAAAAAAATTCCATAAAAAAATTTTTCATACAACGCTGTGCCAGGTCTAATGTACATTCTGCCCTGGGTTGACTGACTTCAGGAAATATTGACGGAAAATTGTTCTTCTCGCACCTATCGTTGAGGTCTAGACTGGAAACTTGAATTATTTTCTGTAGCAACCAACGATTCGCATTGTCGCAATGATTATGATTGTTATCATGACTATAGTCAAAGCCGTGTATCCGATGGAACCATGATGTCGCTGAAATGTGTATGAATTCTGAAGGTAGATTTAACAAGTTCTGTTGTTTCATTATCTCATGCAGTTCAGTTAAGCTTTTGAGTTGGTTTTTATATTGATATGGTTGAAGCGACAATGTTTCTAGTTGCTTTGGTAATGCTATCTGGCATATTCTCTCCAATGATGTATAAGATTTTTGGTAACTTGGATTGGTAAAATTCTTGGATGTTAAGTGTCTTGGTAACTACTGCGTCATTGCTCTGGATTGTGATAAACTTGGTTTTGATTATGCAATTGTAGCCTAGCCTCAGCATTCCTGAGGTTTTCAGAAACATCTGTTGCGTTTCACCATCACAGACTGACGTAATCCGAGTTGTTTGGATAACTGCATAAGTCCATAAGTTTTTGTCATTTGTGGGTTTCCATACTTCGGTACTATTGATCTGGCGTATTCTAAAGTCTGATTCAGTTTCATTGTTAAACAGCCTTGCTTCACACTGGCATTTCTCAGAACCCTTCTTATATTTAGTTTGCATATTAATTGCATAGTAATATATCAGGACGATTTGGAATACAGGCACTTAACGTATTTGTGTATAAAAAAATCTGTAGCGCAACCAAAGGGGCTTTTGGGGTTTAAACTCTCCCAAAATTATCGTTGTAAAAAAAAATAGGATACAATTAAAAAGACTCACACGAAAAGTAATCACAAATTTTTATCAAAAGAATAAAAACACAAAATATAAATTTCAAATCTATTGTCGTTGAACTGTAATCTTTTAAACTGTCCATGTTTTATTCGTTCGGAAAACATGTGTTTAAATTTTTAGTTGTATTTCGGACTACTTGGGGTATTGTTGACAAATCTTCGATTTGATCATGGTGTGGGAAACAAGGTGACACCGTACTTCTCATTCTATTTGGTAGCGTATCTCTCTCACCAAAAATGTCCCCAAATCTGTCAAAAACAGGTGATGTTTAATTTTCAGCAAAACTCATTAGCAAAACGAAGTTTTTGAAAATTGTGTTTCTTGTTTATTTTTAATAATATACGAGTATTTAATATGAAAGTGCATAAACTATGGGAAAACAACACTGCAATGGCGCCACCCATTGAATGACCAACTGGAGTGAAAAGGCGTTTAATTCCCTAGATAGAGCTTTCCAATAAGTTCGTCATAACACGTCGCTGTGGTTGAAGTACTAATACTTTATTACCAAATTATCACACATTCAATTTGTTTCTTCGCAATATAATATTGTATAGAATTTATTTATTATACTCTAAGCATAAAGCCAACAAAATAAAAATTGATTTGGCACTAATCAACAGTTGACTCTCTGTCAGAATTTTTTGACAAGCGTTTGATTTATCTCATGCCTAAGAGTTCGATTTTAAAAATATGGAGATTTTTCTTATTGTGTTCAAACACTAGGTCTGTTCCCAAAATTTTTGTACTTAAAATGGTAAAACTGTCAAATATGGAGATTTTCTTATAGTGTTCAAACACTAGGCCTGTTCCCGAAATTTTTGTACTTAAAATAGTAAAACTGTCAAAAGCGTGAGAGCAATTAAAAATCTCTCAAAAATAGAGCAAATCACAAAAAAGTACGGGAATGCTTTTCGGAATAAAGGTGTGTAGACTGTCAAATAAAGTCGTTGCTGGCTTGATGTGAGGCATCGGCAGCACAGACGGCACGCTAGAGATTTTTAACAATGTCGAAATTAACTCTCAAATTTACCTTTATATTAAGTTTTTACACAATTTATCATTCTAATAGTTTTTATTTATTTATTTGCTTATTTGTGAACAGCTGATTTTATGCATTTTGACGCTTTAACCATTTTTGCCAGAAGAAATTTCTCGGACTAAATCTTGCAACTTTTGACAGGGAGGAGATATTTTTAACTCTCTCGATTGTACTCTTTTTTACCATTTTTTCAAGTACGGGAACGCTTCTCGGACTAAAACCTGCAAAACTGGTAAATTTGACTAACACTTTTGAGTACAGGAACAGACCTACTATTTCCTGACGCTACAAAATAGCTGGATAAGGCGCTTTAGGAGCTTTTGAAAAACTAATTGGATGTTATCAAGATGATTTGGGAGGAGATTTTAATCATTTAAAAAATGAAACTGAATGTTTGGTATAAAGTTAGTAATAAAACTATCGATGAAAGAAGGATCAAACGACGAAGAAAGACTGCGTTTGAAGCCTTAGAACAGTGCAATAAAGAATTATTCTCTAATATGTTAAATTTATCAATCATTCTTGTAATTCTTTCTGTCACTTCGTGTGAAAATTAGCGAACATTTTTAGTACTTCGCAGCTTATTTAAGAAACTTATTAAGAAGCACGATATTGCAAGATAGATTAAACAGTCTCACATTGCTTTATCTGTTCAGAGATATGACGCCATCAGTGGCTTATTTTAGATAAGCTCGCTAAAAGTAAGCGTAAACTGAATTTGCAAGTAAAATTTTGGATTGTTATGTTTATCTTAATCACAATAATCCTGGACCTAACGTTTTTTTCTGTTAAAAGCAAACAATTGATCTCAATTTTTCTAAATTTTTAATTATTTTTTAATACAAATAAAACACTTTTATAAAAACTTATTTTTAGTAATCATTATGTATATTATCATTTTGGTGAAATTTTGGTAAATGGTTTGTTTGTTAACTTTACCATACTTTCATATGCAAATATTACTCACAAAAGTCAGATAGCTAGTCAGATAGACCCGTGACATGAAACATTAAAATACTGAAAACAAAAACAAAAATACGAAACCGAAATAACAAATAGCGATCTGTACAAAAACACCTCGTTTGCAAGATCAAACGGAGCTGTCAGGGTTGAAGGCGCAACAACTATTTGAACTAATCAATATATATATAGAGTAGATGACTCAAAGCTGCATGCTCTGTATGTCGTGTTTGTCGTTTCCTCGATCTTGCGCTGCTCACATTTCAATCGACCTAAATGACACCGACTCCTAGACTAAATCTCAAGAATGCTGGTCTCGAGTCCGATAAGAACGTGTACATTCATTAGTTCCTCAGCGTTGACACAAGAAAGCTGCTACATGCCGCCATTGCCTACAAAAGGCGTAAATGTGTTTACAACACTTTTACAATCCGAGGTTGTGTTCACATTCATCTGCACAAAGTTTCTCCAAGCATTCAAGTCAACAATACAAGTAAACTACATGAAGTTTTTATTTTTGCTGGAAGTTACGAAACTAGTACTGATGATGAGGTCAAGGAAGTTGCCGCTGCTTAAACTAAATGTTTTTATATCATTTCATCTATTTTTCTTTGTTCTATTTTTTTGGTTCTCATTCATGATTCATTTCTTTTCTCTGTTCCTATTCACTATTTTTACTATGATCTCTTTCTTCTATTTAAACGTTTATGATTTTATCACCTGTGCTGATGCAAGTACTAATTTTTTTCTGTTTAATATTCCGTGATGAGTGTTTGTAATAGCAATCGTGTTAGTTCCAAAGTCAATATTTATGCTTTAATTCGCATACTAAGCAGGCAGACATAAGGATTACATGTGTCACATTAATGCGCAAAGCTTAAACAACAAAATTTTTGAGTTTCGGTACATATTTGAAAACTCCAATATGTATCTAATTTGTGTGTCTGAAACATGGTTTCAGCCTTCCGTTCAGAATGTAGTATTTAGTGTAAATGGTTACAGAACATTCCATGCAGATTGAGAGTCTGATGCTGGTGGTGTTGCAATTTTTGTTAAAAACGATATTTCATGCAACTTTATAAGTAAATCAAACATAGATGATGAGATTGAGTTCTTATTCGATGATATAATTTATGGATTTAAAAAACTACTTGTTGGTGCAGTCTATAGGCCACAACGTAACATTAATACACAAAACTTACTGTTGAAAATTGAATCGGTGGCAAACTCCTATGATGACATTACTATATGTGGTGATTTCAATAGTGATCTGCTAGAAACTTTTTTATCTGATAACATGTGCGCCCTTGGTCTTACGTCGCCTAACTATAATACACCTACGCATTTCTCCGAAAGTCGAAATACATTGCTAGACCTCTTTTTTTGTAAGTGATAATGATAAAGTCTTACTTTATAACCAACTTTCTGCTCCTGTTTTTTCCAATCATGACCTTATTTTCTTATGCTATAATTTCCAGCTGCTAGTACACGAACAAAAAATAACTTACCGCATTTTAAAAATATCGATTATAACTCACTTCAGCTAGACCTAAATCTTGTCAATTAGACAGACATTTTTTCCATGGTATAAGTTAATGATCAGTTGCATTTTCTTTATTTGAAAAACACGTCCCATTCAAGACTAAAGTGATTAAGCATAATGATAGCCCTGGTTTTCAATTGCGATTAAAAGCCTAATTAAGAAACGCGATGGGGCATACAACAAATGGAAACGTCTGAAAACACCGGAACGATATAATATTTTTCGAATATTTAGAAAAGATGTAGTGTGGGCGGTGAAGGTTGCTAAGTTGAAATACTTCGAAACAAAATTTAGTTCGGCCATAGACTGCAAAAGAAATGGAGCATTATTCGAAAAATTGGAGTAGGTGCAAACTCTCCGCCAACTGATATTGTAAATGTCGACGGTATTCATCCCAAAATTTTAAAATTACTTCTGCCTGTATAACTGCCTTTAATTAAGTACATTTTCAATACAGTTATTACCAAATCAGAACTTTATCTGGAAGAAAGCCAAAATAATTCCCATTCCGAAAATTGGAACTGACTATCGTCCCATATCTATCTTGCCATATTTATCTAAAGTATTTTAATCCCTTATGTGCAAACAGACAAGTAAATTTTTCTTTGATTACAAACTTTTAACCGACAGACAATCAGGCTTCCGAGCAAAGCGCAGTTGCGTAACTGCTCTTCTAGACGTAACAGATGGAATACGAAAAAATCTTGATAGAAATGAAGTTACTTTCTTGATTCTTCTTGATCACTCGAAAGCCTTCAACACGGTAGATCATCCAATTTTATGATCAAAATTGTCTAGCATGTTTAACTTTTCAGAAACTGCAACCCGACTAATTAGCTTATACCTTACCAATACAACACAAGCAGTAAATATCGGATGCACGACCTCAAACTTTTTGCGTCTGGACCGTGGCGTACCACAGAGTTCAATATTGGGTCCGCTTTTATTTTCGGTTTACATAAATGACTTACCCTCTGTTCTACACCGTTGTGGCATCCAAATGTATGCTGATGATGTGCAGCTGTATACCAGCAGTCGTAGGTCAGATATTCATCTTTCTGTAGCTATTTTGAACGAAAATTTGCGTAAAATGAATGATTGGGCATCTGCCAATGATCTATGCCTCAACCCAAACAAATCTTAATGTTTAGTTATATCCAGAAAACATAATCATTTTTTGACTCTACCGGACGTTAAACAAAATGGCTCATGTATTGAAGTTGTTAAAACAGCAAAAAACCTAGGCATTATTTTTAACAGCAATTTGGACTGGGTGAATCATGTCAATATTACTGTAGGGAAAATTTATGGTATGCTTCGTAGTCTTTGGGCTACACAATATTTTACCCCTTTTAACATTAGAATGCTACTAGCAAAAACGTATCTCGTTCCCACTCTACTATACGGATCTGAAATTTTTACATACTGTGATTCTGCTAGTAAACGAAAGCTGAACGTTGCATATAACAGCATCGCTCGTTATATCTTTGAGCTTAAATGTACCGACAGCATATCACAACGCGCTAAACAAGTCTTCAGTATGACGTTTGACCATCTTTTGAACTTGAAGGCGTTAGTTTCCTTGCATAAGACTATTTTTACAAAGGAACCCCGATAATTATGAAAAAATTAAAATTTTTAAGGTCACAGCACGGTAACAACCTAGTTTAACATAGATAAGCCTGCTTAGCATCGTAACGGCAGTTCTTTGTTAATACAATACGTCCTTGGAACACGCTTCCATCCTATTTACAGCGTATTTGCAACACAACCACGTTTAAATCTAAGCTATCAGATTATCTGTCTTCTCTTTAATTTAAGCTATTGTTTTTCTCCCACTTTCTTAATTCATTTTCTTCTTCTTTTGTCATCTCTTCCACATTTTTATAACTATTTATTAACTAACTATAACTATTTATTTTTATTCCAATTATGTTGTGCATCTCTAATTCTGTTGATTTTTCTCCAATCTTGTAATCTGTACTTAACTATAAGTTTATTCTTGTAAGCACCTAAATATTATAACAAATAAATAAAAAAAAATTGCAATTTACTACTGTGAGGTGAAGCAGTTGAATGGTAAGATGTTGTTAGCCTTGGCTGAAGTTTCTAATAGGAACAATTAGTGCAAAAATTGGACTCACTAACCACTACACAATAGCCGCTATAGTTAAGTTTTTTTTATATGTAAGTTCAACATATTATAAAGCTGCGCCCAAAAAAGAAAATCCTGGGTGCGTGCCTGAAAGGAAGATACTCGTCTCTGTGAGCGTTTATTGCGATGTATTCAGCACATTCCTCTATTATGCATCTATTATCCTCTATTATGCTGTTGTTAAGGATGGTTGGAAGCGCATGTATTCTAAATAGATCCAGTGCTTCGTGATCACTAGAGGTAGTGTTGATTTGTAGACTACATGATCTTCAGGTAACCCTCCTGCCCCGTTCATTATCTTATACATTTGCAGTATATTGTCTTTTCCAAACGGAATGTCCAATGGAGTTGGCAAATTGTTTTGTTTGTGTCACTTCGTCCTTTAATTGTTGTGGAGACAAAAGTAGGTGTGATTTTGTCATGATGAGTATCTGCTAATACATCCAGAATAGAGACTTCAATTCTTTGAAGGTTGGTGATCATCAGAGTCATTTGGACACTTAATGACAGAAATTTTGAGCTAGTTTAGTTTGATAGTCCTCTGCATGAAGGGCATTTATTTTATGCAGAATATGGGCCAAGTGACTATCAATTTGCTCGAATTTCTTTTTGGTATTAATTTAGTCCTGTTTGAATATATTCATTGTAGAATCAATAACTGACGTTTGCTTTTTGAATAGTTGTTGAAGGTGATTCTCATTTATTTTGACAGCGTTTATTGTGTTTGACATTTCTGCCGCATATTCAGAATCTAATACTCCAAATAGTGAGTTGGCAATATTTCCGCCAAGTTAAAGGCACCTCTTTTCATTCATCGCTCTTTTGATAAACTGTGATCTATTGCAATTGATTGAAATGAGGGAGTGAGAGCATTGAGTGTCGCTGTGCAAGAAGTGTTTGTAATAATTTTCTGAACGAGTGATTGTAGAGTTCATGTACCATTTTCACTTATCACTAAGTCACACTTCACTAAGACTTAAGGTGCTAAGTCATAATATATTATTAAAACCCATTGTGACCGAGCGACTTGTACTGAGCCCAATCCTTCGAAGTGGATTCCGGTACTGGAATTGAATGGTATGTTTTCAATGGGGTGAGCAATTATGACTGGTAACGTAAGCAATATAATTACTATACTATAAAAAACATTATTTGTAGCTGTTTTCATACGTTTGAATGAAATTGGATCGATGACAGGAGCAGGTTGAGTTTCTTGTTTTTCTTCGTGTACATCTTCACTTTTAGTGCTGTCATCGACTGAAAGCGGAGCTAGGCGATGAATTGCTCTTTGATAAGTACCAGATGCGGTTTTTAGTTCTGCCACTCGAACGTCTCCATCATTACCCTTAAATACGTTGAATACTCGTGCAAGGGACCATTTCATGACTAGAGTGTTGTCTTCCTTAATGATGACAATATCTCCGACCTTTAGATTTTTCGAATTTCTTTCCATTTATGTTTTTGTTGTAATTCATTTAAATATTCTTGAGATCATCTTCTCCAAAATTCTTGTTTAATGTGTTTCACTAGCTCCCAGAGCGTTAGACGATGGAGATTACAGTCCACTTGTGCGAATGTCCAGGAGTGAGAACTGATAAGTCGTTGGCATCAGTTGATAGTGGTGTTAATGGCCTTGAATTCAATATTGCTCCTATCTCGATAATAACTGTCTCGAGCTCTTCGTAGGTGAGTGATATATTTGAGACACTCCTGATTAAGAGATATTTTGCCGACTTAACTGCTGTCTCCCACAGTCCGCCAAAATGCGGCGCACGGGGAGGAATGAAATGAAAATCAATTCCCTTGTTACTACAGCTTGTTTGAATTGCATTCTGCGCTTCTGAGGAATATATCGAGGAATTCTACTCCTTTAGCTCAATTTTGGCTACAGCAAAATTTGTAGCGTTATCAAAATAGATGTTTTGGCAATGACCTCTTCTACTCGTGAGTCTGTTAAGGGCTCCCAAAAAGGCCACAGTGGTGAGATCACGTGCAAGTTCCAAGTGAACTACATTTGTTGCAAAACAACAGAACACTGCTATACATGCCTTATGTGGTTTTTGCCCCTGATCTTGAAGTGAATCTGGACTGGTCCACAGTAGTCCACTCCTGCATTGATGAATGGTCTTGCAGCAATTACTCTTGAAGCTGATAAATTCCCCATGATATGATTAAGTAGTTTTGGCTTGGCTCTTGTTCACTGAATGCAATGTTGGACAGTGGCTCTTGCAGTTATTTTCCTTTTATAGACCAACGTGTCTGACCGACTCAACCTGGCGAGGCCAGCATTATCAATGTCGAAATCGTTTCAAGTCGACTCAAACCTCCACGTGGTGTTCCATGGGCAACGGCAAACTGGCATCCGTCAGTTTGACGGCTAATTTGAGCGGCGGGTTGCTCCATAGACCTTAAATATGGAATGTGCGCAAGATTTGGGATCCGCCATATTACTACTGCCCAATGAAAACTAAACCAGCCTCGGATAAGAACCCCAATTACGTTGACGACCACCGCAAACGAAAAACGGACAATGGTTTACGGATATGCACCTGGAATGTCCGAACCCTTTATAGGGAAGGTGACATTATCCAACTGGCGGAACCCCTCAAAAAAATAAAAGCTGACATCACCGCCATCCAGGAAATGCGATGGAAAGGGATATCTAGTACAGCTGCCATGCGGAGAGGCGCGAACTCGGATGTGGATTCGTCGTTAGCCGGAAACTACCTTGTTTCCCTGTTTCACACCTGTGAACGAAAGATTGGCCATGATCCGCATCAAGGCAAAATTTTTCTCCATTAGCCTTATTTGCGCGCACGCCCCGACGGAGGGAAAGGACGAAGCTGTCAAAGACGCTTTCTACGCTAGTCTTGAGGACGTATACGACCACCTCCCGGTCCATGACGTGAAAATAGTCCTCGACGATTTTAATGCGAAAGTCGGAAGGGAAGGCATCTTTGGCCCCACTGTTGGTCAGTTCAGTCTTCATGAGACCTCCACGAACAACGGTCTAAAACTGATCGACTACGCCGCGGCGCGAAACGTGGTAGTTAGTAGCACCAGATTTAAGCACCTCGACATCCACAATTCCACCTGGCTGTCCCCGGATCAAAAAACGCGGAACCAAATTGATCATGTTGTAACCGACGGAAGGCATGCCTCTAGTGTTCTAGATATGCGTACATTTCGGGGGTCAACATTGACTCCGACCATTATCTTGTTGCAGCCAAGATCCGCATGCGATTATGCAATGCGAAGAACATACGCAAAGGAATGCAATGAAAGCTAGATGTCGCTAAGCTGCAATTACAACGGACTGCCGAAGCCTACTCCGCTCAGCTCTCGGTTAAGCTCAACCAACCAACCTCTGGAGCCGACGACGCCAGCGGACTTTGGGTGCATATATCCCACTCCATGCACGCTGCCGCTGAAGAAGTCAATGGTTTCCGGCGCCCGCAACCTCGGAACCAATGGTACGATCAGGAGTGTCGCATCGCGACAGCAGTAAAAAACGCCGCATATAAAAAAACGCTGCAGTCAGCTGCAACGCGAGCCGTGCGAGAAAACTACCGCGAAAAAAAAGAAGGAAGAGAGGCGCCTTTTCAGACGCAAGAAAAGAGAGCAGGAAAAGCGTGAGCGTGAGGAACTAGAGGTATACCAGGGCAAGAAGGATGCACGAAAATACTATCAGCAGGTTAAACATCTAACCCAATGCTTCAAGCCCGGAGCATCCACTTGTAGAGACGAAAATGGAAATCTGAATACGGATACACAATGTGTGCTGAGATTGTGGAGACGGCACTCTTCAATTTACTTACTGGCGACGATTCCACCAATGCCGACCATGGATAGCGCAGTACAGTGCCACCAATCAACGATGACGGAGTGGAAGTACCACCACCTAGCCATGATGAGGTTCGAGATGCTATCCAACGACTCAAAAACAATAAAGCAGCGGGTGCTGGCGGCCTGTCAGCTGAATTTTTTAAAACCGGTGGCGATGAATTGATAAGGCGCATGCATCAGCTCATCAGCAAAATATGGCTAGCAGAAACCATGCCCGACGATTGGAACCTCAGCGTATTGTGCCCTATACTTAAGAAAGGAGATACAACAATCTGCGCCAGTTATAGAGGTCAGTCTTATTTCTGTCAGTCAGCCCGTCTTATTTCCATCGCATTTAAGGTTCTCTCCAGCGTACTGTGTGAAAGATTAAAGCCGATTACAAAAACACTGATTGGATCTTATCAGTGTGGCTTTCGACCTAGCAAGTCCACCAGATTTTGACGCTACGACAAATCCTGAAGAAAACCCGCGAAAATCAAATTGACACACACCATCTCTTTTCCGTTTTTAATTTGCGTTCGATAGCCCGAGAACGGATTGCCTATACGCAACAATGTCTGAGTTCGGTATACCTGCAAAGTTGATTAGACTTTGCAGAATGACGTTGAGCAACACACGCAGCTCCGTCAAGGTAGGAAATGACCTCTCCAAAACCTTCAATACCGAAAGAGGTTTCAGACAAGGCGATCCACTGTCTTGCGATCTCTTCAACATCATCATGGAGGGGATCGTACGAAAGGTCGGTGTGCATCGTAATGGCACCATTTTCTACAAAGGTGTCCAGCTCCTTGCGTACGCTGATGATATTGATATTGTCGGCAGAACCAAGAGAGATGTTACCGCTGCTTTCGCCGCTATCGAAAAGGAATCAGCCAAAGTAGGTTTGACAATAAATGAGGGTAAAAAAAAGTATATGCTGTCTACAAACAAGGGAGCGCGGCGTCTAGACTCCCACGTTTCATCCGGCAGCTATAACTTTGAAGTAGTCAAGGAGCTTGTATACATTGGCACCGCCATTAATACCAACAACGATTGACAATGAGGCATGGGTAGTTTCGCAAACTGACGCAGCAACTCTGGGGGTGTTCAAGAAAAAAGTTCTTTGCAAAATCTTCGGTCCTGTTCGAGTCGGCGATGACTATCGCATCCGAATGAACCACGAGCTGTATGAGCTCTACGAAGACATTGACGTAGATCGGCGTATAACTGTACAGCGACTACGCTGGCTGGGTCATGTCCATCGTATGGACAACGAAGCTCCAGCGAAAAAGGTGCTCGAAGCGAGGGTCGCTGGTCAACGACGACGAGGCTGACCATGCCTCCAATGGATGGACCAGGCTGAGGAAGCCTGTCAACCGCACTTGGTGTATCCGATTGGAGAAGGCGCTCACAAAGCAGAGACGCCTGGCGAGAGCTGATGAAGTCGGTCGAAACCCGGACACGGGTTGCTATGGCCACCTAAGTAAGTAAGTAAGACCAAAATTTTGGTCTTATAGTCGCTAGTAATGTCTGAGCACCACAATGTTTGTTTTCTTGGTGCAACATCTCGAACAATGTTTTTACTATTGGGTCGTTATATGGAAGTAGCATTTGATGCTTGCTATCATATGGAAGATCGGAAGAATTCTAGCGCCCTGCAACACGTTACATTCCATTTGTGTCTAAGAATGGAGAAAGACTAGTTACAGCTACTAGCTTAACAAATCTCACCACATTAACAAAATAGTTAATATTAACAAGTTGTTAATGTTCCATATTCTGGTGAAAATTTAAAAGCTCTTTTCTTTACAATTTTGTTAATTGCACAAAGTATCTTAACAACGACAACATAATCTTAAAATTTATGTGTTTATGCTAGAGAATTGTTCGGAAAATAATAAAAATTATAATATAATATTGAATTATATTTAATAAATATATCTTACTAATAAATAAGACTGAAAAATGGAAGAGTTTTTACGTGTTTTATGTTTTGATAGTGAAGAGATCAAAGAAAGGAAATACTTGAACGGCGGCGCTATTTAAAACGTCTTCAAAATGAAAATGATTCATACAGTCTATCTCTTTATCTATTTTTTATTTCTATCCAACTCTAAATACAATTAAACACCAAAATGAAAAACCCAAATATGATAATATACATATGCTAGCCAAAAGTTGAGCATGCTGCCAGCAAAAATTGTATATAAAATAGGAGCTGCTCCTGCGTGGTTCACTCAAAATTTGTTTGGCTATTAAAAAAATGTAAATTTGTGTTTTAAATAAAAAAATCTTGAGATTACTTAATTCCTTGCATTTTCCATTTTGCTTGCTGATATAATAAACAATAAAATTTCATCGGAAAACAGCTGGCGTCTGAATGCTGTAAGTTTCACATTTTCACCACTCGTGGTAAACTTTTAAGCTTTTTAGAGCTTTTAAATTGAAGATGATTTTTTAGAATATGATTTAGAATATTACATAACAATAATATTAACAAGAGCTCCTTAACAACTCGTTGTTAAGTTAAAAAGCAGAATAGAGCTGTTAGTGTATTTGAATTTCCAAGGCAACCATTTCTTTTGATCAGTTGAATTTCATTTTTGAAATCGGATATTTGAATGCTCTTAACTATGGTCAACAATGCCATTTCCATCTCTTGTGGCGTAACTGCAACATTTCCCGTCGTTTTATTGTGTTTATGGTGTG
The DNA here is from genome assembly GCA_914767935.1 of Coremacera marginata. NCBI lineage: Eukaryota > Metazoa > Arthropoda > Insecta > Diptera > Sciomyzidae > Coremacera > Coremacera marginata. The sequence continues at coordinate 102,286,911 of OU612046.1, forward strand.
ACTTGTTGATGAAGAGCCACACATAATTTTGTGAACATTTTCTCTGTGACTACTACAGGAGCTAGGGATCCCAATGAATCAAATAGTCGTGCCAGATCTGATGTTGCACTTCTCTTAGAAATTCTTTTCCCATTTCTTAGATTGACCTTGATGCAAAATCTGTCTGTGGTTGGCACCCATATCAGACCTAAAGCTTTAATTGATTCATCATGATTGTTTGTAAAATCCAAGTTGACTTCTTGATCATCCTGTGGAATGTGCTGAAGCAATTTGGGGTTGTTTGCACACCACTCGCGCAATTTGAACCCAGCTGTGTGCAGAATGTGCTGAACTTGTTTTTGCATACGTAAAAATCTTCTTGTAGGAGTTTCGCACCTAACGACAGTGACGTCATATACTCTCTTCCGAGTTGTTGGAGGCATTTTGTAGCTAGGTATGGTGCAGCTCTGGTTCCATATGTTACCGTATTCAATTGATAATACTGAATCGGTTTTATTGGACTATTTCTCCAAACAATTAATTGATATTGTTTGTCGTCTTCATGTAGCAATACTTGTCGATACATCTTTTCGATATCAGTTTTGAAGACATATTTCGGCATTCGAAAGCGAAGAAGAATAGAAGAAAGTTCGCTTTAAGCTGTAGGCTCAGTACAGAAGCATCAAAAACTACTCGCAGCTTTGTTGTGGTGCTGTCCAGTTTGAGTACACTATGATGAGGAATATAGTACTAGGGGCTAGGAATGTTTTCTGGATCGACGACTGACATATGGCCCAGTGACATATATTCATCCATGAATTGAATATACGGTGTTCGTAGGTCATTATGTTTTACCAATCTTTTCTCAAGAGCAAGAAAGCGATTGTATGCTATTGCTCTCGATTCGCCCAAAGAATGTGGACTTTCAGAAAATTGTATTCTGACTATAAAGCGTCCATCAGAATCTCTTGTAGTATTCTGGGTGAAGTGAGTTTCACAAAGCTGACCAGTGGGAGACAAAATATTTTTAATGTTTGGTACTTCGTCAAGAATCCAAAGTCGTTCCATCATTTGATCCATGTTGCTTTCGTCATCAGTGCAAATTCCACATGCAACGGGCGACAGATTTTTCTTGTTGATTTTTCCAGACACAATCCTACCAAAAACTGTTTTGAAGCGAAGGAAATCCTTCACCAAGTTGAATTTGTCCAATCGATAAGATTTGATGATAGAATTTCGCTCCCAACAAAATGTCAATCTTGCCTGGACATTAAAATTCAGGATCGATTAAACAAATATTTTTTTCGGTATGTTCCAATTGGTTGTGTTGATAGCTTGTGATGGTTGCGCTTGAATAATTTTAGGTAGAACAAATGCCTTCAAACGGACTGAGAATTTGCTGATTCGGGACTGCAGCTCAACATAGATTCGTTGTTAAGCCCTTCTGCTTGTATCACCAATGCCTTGTATGCATATCGAGGTGACATTTGGGTGAATACCTAGAGCCTTTATTACTCTGTTCCTCACCAAATTTGTTTGTGAGCCTGAGTCCAAAACAGAACGTAAGTTTAATTCCTTTCCATTTTCAGCTATTAGCCTTACCACTGCAGTAGTGAGTAGCACGTATGTTGTTAAACTTGTTGATGTTGATTCATTCATAGTTCCAGATGATGTCGGTTATGGATTATTTATTTCCGTGGAACCCTGAGTCTGATTATCTAAATGGAGCAGCGTGTTATGTTTTTTATTGCATTTAGTGCAGCTACGAGAGGAACAATTCTTAGCCATATGGCCAGTTTTTAGACAATTAACATAAAATTTGTTCTTCTGCACAAAGTTGAATCTTTTGGTTGGAGATAATTGAATAAATTGGCTGCAGGCAAATAGAGGATGAGATTTGAGATGGCATAGTTGACTGTTGTTTAATGTATTTGTACTGGACGTAATCATTGACGTAAATGGTTTTGTGATGAAATTGCTTTGCAGTGCGTCTAATGATTGGAACCGTTTTTCTAGAAACAGTAAAATTCACTAAGATTTTGATTTCTTTTTGGATTTTGCAGCGCCTGTTCATTGAGATTGTGTGTCTCTTTGTCCAACTTTCCAACCAACAGATGTAGTAAAAGTGGATCCCAATTGTTTGAGTTAACGCCAACATTTTATAAGGCCTGAAGATTTTCTTTTGTGGTGTCATGGAGTGTTTTTAGTTTGACAACCGATCGTACATCCTTTGGATTGCATGGAAGACCAATAATTCTTTGTATAAGGCTTGATGTTATCAGGCGTTCGTTGTGATAACGCTCTTGCAATAACTCCCATGCAGCTTGATAGTTATCTTCTGTCAATGTCAAATGCCGTAGTAGACCGCTGGCTTCTCCACTTAAATTTGTTTTGAGGTACCACATTTTCTGTACCTGTGGAATCGCACTTTTATGGATCATCTCGTTAAACATGTTGAAAAATTGTGGCCAATCTAAATATTTGCCACTGAAATGAGGAATTGCTACCTTTGGTAGCTGCAATCCAACATTCATTAGTATTGATGTTCTCACCTTATTATTTTCATTTGCCTCTGATGATAGCGTCCTTTTTGTGTCTTGGATAGATTCTTCAAGGTTGATATGCCCCTCGAGATTGTGTCCAAATTCAGTTGGGTCTCCACATAATTCGTAGATAGAATAATGCGCTGTTTCCAATTGTTGCCATTAAGTCGTTAGTCTTTCCATCTTTTTTAAATTAAATTCTTTGTGATGAATTTCTGGATCGCAATTGATGGAGTCTATGAATCCAGTTATGGAGCTGACCAGTGCATTATATCTTCTTAGTTGACAAATGATTGGATTTTGGTTGGATTCATGTTGTTTGGAAGATGATTGCTGTCTGCCGGCTGAGCTTATTGAAGCATTTCCCTCGTCGATTGCTTTCCTCGGATTTGGAGGTACTTCTTGGTCTGTTATTGCTGTTAAGGCATGTTCAAACTTCTTCCGGTAGTTACTAACCAACGTTTTTATTGCATTGTAGTAATCTTTCGAAAAATATTCATGATCGTTTCTGCCTCCACACAGTTCACGGCTTTGACTATTATTTTGCTTGAATTCTTCCCACGAAACCTCGAGAGCTGTCAGTTTTTTTTTTAAGTATTCTTTCGATTGCTTTCGGCCTTTGGGATTCTTTTTGTAATTGGTTATCAGTTGTATCGCTTGTTGTTTGATTGTGAGTTCTTTTGTTTCTGTCATGTTGAATGAAGTTGGGTTTTCCTTAGAATTGAAAGCTTGATCCTTGTGTGCTGGACCACGTCGTGGTCACCAATGTTTTTGAAGACAAGACTCGTTTGCCTTGACTTTTCGGTAACCTAGCACTTGAACTAGTTTACCGTGACAAGTACTTGAACAATTCAACACTTGAAATTGGATTGTTCCGATGACAAAATATTATGGCATTTGAACCAGACTATTTCTTTACACTGTTGTAAACACTAATGAAAATTATTCCGGCAATTGAACCAGAATATTTGTTTAAACTTTAATAACAACAAGCATACGAACTGATTATTACTACCTTATTGATTTAAGCTTACCTTATTTATATACAATAATATAACAAAAAAACTAATAAAAATTACACAGTTTCACTCAAAAGAATAACAAAAATAAATAATACAAACACAAACTGAATGTTTAGCTGTATGAGTGAATATCGAACAGTTGCACAAATTTAATTTCCTAGACAGTCAGTCGCAAGAAATCATTCTCAAGTTACCAATAATAACATATATATTTTGAAGCTCCAATGTGCAGCACAAAATTGCTGATTAAGTAAAATTTTGTGGGAAATCAGCTTATTGCCTTTTCTCGTCTACTATGCAACATACTATTCACTCATATGCAAACTACAAACAAAAGATAAGAAAAATTGAAGTAAAGCGAAAAATGTGACTCAAACACAACTGTACATTTAAGAATGTTCAGGTACCGTTACAAAAAAAATTTCTAAATTTCTTTTAATTGTTTAAAGAATGTGTATTGTATTGTGTATTGTTTAAAGAATGTGTAAACAAATTTTTTTAAAAATTCGAAGCAGAAATATTTTTATAAACGTATCTAGCGCGCGCTGTCGAGCACCTGGTTTCATCAATTTGAATAAATCTTTGATCTCTCGTTGGGTTCCTACTTTTTTTTAATTTATACCGGTTTCTATTGTGTATATTATATATGACGAGCACAGAATAAAAACAGAGTATTATATTTCACAGAAAAAAAACACTTACGAAATTTTGCCAGCGTAAAAAGAAGTTATCTCTGCAGCGTGCGTGTAAATTTTTTCAAGTATGCGTGCGTGTTTGTACTAGTCGTTTATTATCGGTTTTATTTTATTATTTTTAGCTTCGCATTTGGCTGACAAGCAACGCGAGCGTGATTAATTGTTAGTTCGCTGTAATATCTTAATAAATGGAGTTTTGCATTCAGTTCTTTAAATACATAAAATTTTTTATGTTTATATAATAAAATTAACTTTATTTTGGCTATTTCGTAGTTAATGCTTTTATTTTTTTTTTTTTATTTATATTAGAGTCATGTAAGGCAAGAAAAAATGTTTGTAATTAATGAATCTTTCTATCTATCTATCTTTTAGTAAAAATTATTTTCTGTTGGTTTATTTGTTTGTTTGTTCGACTTTTTTACAATTCTAAACGGATTTTGCTCAAACTTAAAACGTATATTATTTGCGTCCTAGATTAGGTTTGCAAACTTAGTTTTAACCACGCCCCCTTTTACCATCTATAAATCAATAAAAATGCTACATTTCTGACTGTTTCGATTGTATGAGACTTCAATTTGGTAATGTTTGCAGTAGATTGTTTTGGAGCACGAGATGGCACCACAAATCAATTAAAATGTTACTAGTATATTTCGAAGCGTGCCGGATATAAGCTAGTAAGACATAAATAATGAAAATTTAATTATAAACTAAATTTCAACCCGCGTCAGCTCCGTTTGCTGCTCTTACTTGCTCTTGATCTTTGTTTTTTTAAGCTACTACACTTGTTGAAGGTGTTTCAAATGCCTTTTATAAATTTTCTCGGTTGAAACTAGAGATGCAAACCGGATATTTGGCTTACATTTCTTATTCGGCAGGATGCCAGATAGTAACTCAATATGCGGTATCCGGCCGTCCGGATAGTTTCTTAAAATTATTTTATTTAAATAAATCTTTTTTAAGTAAATAAAAATTAAATTACTTACTTACTTACTTACTTAGATGGCCGTGACAACCCGTGTCCGGGTTTCGGCCGACATCATCAGCTCTCGCCAGGCGCCTCTGCTTTGCGCGCTCCTTCTCCAATCGGATACACCAAGTGCGGTTAGGGCTTCCTCAGCCTGGTCCATCCATCGGAGGCATGGTTTCCCTCGTCGTCGTTGACCAGCGACCCTCGCCTCGAGCACCTTTTTCGCTGGAGCTTCGTCGTCCATACGATGGACATGACCCAGCCAGCGTAGTCGCTGCACAGTTATACGCCGAACTACGTCAATGTCTCCGTAGAGCTCATACAGCTCGTGGTTCATTCGGGTGCGATAGTCATCGCCGACTCGAACAGGACCGAAGATTTAGCGAAGAACTTTGCTCTCGAACACCCCCAGCGCGGCTGCGTCAGTTTGCGGAACTACCGATGCCTCAGCGCCATAAAGCAGCACATGTAGAACGAGCGTCTTGTAGAGTGTTAGTTTTGTCGATCGAGAGAGGGCTCTAAAACTTAGTTGCTTACTGAGCCCGTAGTCGCACCTATTAGCAATTATTGTTCTTCTCCAGGCTGATTTCGTTGCTGGTATTAATGGCGGTGCCAAGGTATACGAACTCCTTGACTACTTCAAAGTTATAGCTGCCGAATGAAACGTAGGAGTCTAAACGCCGCGCTCCCTTGATTGTAGACAGGATATACTTTGTTTTACCCTCATTTATCGTCAAACCCACTTTGGCTGATTCCTTTTTGATAGTGGCGAAAGCAGCGGTAACATCTCTCTTGGTTCTGCCAACAATATCAATATCATCTGCGTACGCAAGGAGCTGGACACCTTTAGAGAAAATGGTGCCATTACGATGCACACCGGCCTTTCGTACGATCCCCTCCATGATGATGTTGAAGAGATCGCAAGACAGTGGATCGCCTTGCATGAAACCTCTTTCGGTATTGAAGGTTTCGGAGAGGTCATTTCCCACCTTGACGGAGCTGCGTGTGTTGCTCAACGTCATTCTGCAAAGTCTAATCAGCTTTCCAAAAAACCTAGATTGCATAATTATCATAGCATGTATTCACTTTTACCCATTAGGTACGAGCGTTCAAAGTTGTGTGAGACCTGCGAAATTAATTTATTTATATATCTTATTAATAATAAAGAGGATGAACGCCTCTACATATATGTAAGATTCGTCATTAATGATAAATTCAGATATAAACTAAAAGCTTAGAAAAACGTTCAATTAGTACAATGATTAAAACTAATAATGAAAATTAAGTAAAGTTAGATTATGGTGAATAAAAACTAAATTTTAAGCGTTCGAAGACAATAGCCGATTTTTTATTGACAACATGACAAATATACTCATTGACAAATAATATGATCAAAACATCAGCTGTTTTAATATAAAGGTTTTCAATAATGCCAGGTTGAAGTATTTAACTCTTACAAAGTTTGGAACCATATCACAATCATAAGGTAGGCTCAGCTTGGGGAGGAACTAGAAAAACGGGAACTTGATATCAAAGTTACAATTGCCATTGGCATTTGGCATTTAAGGCTCTCACAGCTTTGTTGTTGGAAAACTTGTCTTTTGAGAAGCTATTTTGAAATGAACCTACCTTATGTAAAAATTATTTAAATTGTTTATTTAACTTTATAATTTAAAATTATTTAGATTTTATTATTTTAGCAATTATTTTTATTATGTAAAAGAAGTTTTCAACTTTATTTGCCATAAACAAATCAATCCGTATATTGTAGCCTGTCGAATTAGAAATATATTTAATTTGGCGACAACAAGTCAATATACCTACTATCCGACCGAAGGATATTCAGCTATCTGGATTTGCAGCTTGCCGGATATCAGGTATCCGCCCAAATCACTATCCCTTGCATCTCTAGCTTAATAACTGCTGTAGCTGTCTTTTTGCGTTTTGTAATCGTTCATTTTATTAGGTTCATTCGTTTATTGATAAAAAATGATAGCAAAATTTGCAATAAAATTTAATTTTATTAAAATTTTCTTGTAACGTCACGCACGACCTACCTCCCTCACGTCCAGGTGTGGAACCCAGGGGGATAAAGGGTGTAATTATCTCCCCAAGAACTTTAAATAATTATAATAATTAATTTGTAAATTTATTCGACCTCTTTTTTCATAAGTTTTTGTGTTATTATTATAACTCTAATAATTTTTCAATTATTAATTAAGAGTTATATTTTCGAGCTCAAGGTCTATGATGCTTTCTGAAGAAAACAACCAACAACAACAACAATACCCTTTATATAGAGTGGCAATCATACAGCAGACTAGACAGCTGTTTCGTTGGCCGCTACACCAACTCATCAGTAGCCTTTATATGATAGCGATGATAAACTTAGCCGTTCATGTCTATTTGTTTTCGCCAATGTTAGAGAAAATTACTCTGAATTACATTGTACACACACATGATACGAAAAGCAGCTAAAGTTCTTCGAATTTTCAGATTCACACTTATTCGGTGTAAGCTCTTTCTTCGAAGATATATCAAAGCTTTTTACCACTCACAGGCATGTTGTAGCTTTTAGTTGTTGTTCTTCTATTATTCACTGTCCGTCTTAGTTGCAGCAACCTGCTGCTATTAAACTATGACGTCATGAAATATTTTGTTTGAAAACTAAGATTTTTATTTTATTGTGTGTAAACACACAAATTAATCATAATTTTTTTGTTTTATAATAATTATAAGAACCGTGCTTAACCGAAAATCAACGTAAAAAGCAACAACATCTTAAACTATATATCAACGAAATTCTGCCAAGCAAAATTGATAGTCAAAACAATGAAAGCCTAAAAAAATTAAATATTAGTCGCTTAGTTCAAGAAGCAGTTATTTCATTTGGAATCCAATAGGTTATGGGCCCAGATATTGAACAAGCGGCATTAAGTTTCGAAATAAAATAAGCATAAAGTTACAATGGCGGAATCAAATAAAGCGTTTATAACGAAATTGAACAACGACAATTATTTTATGTGGAAGTACAAAATGGAGCTACTGCTCATGAAAGAAAAATTGTGGAGTGTTTTAAGTGAAACAAAACCAGAACCAACGAATGATAATGCCAATGCGGAAGCTATCAACAATTGGCAAATTCGTGACGATCAGGCTCGTGCGTGGATTGGCTTGTCCGTCGAAGACAACCAATTATGCCACATTCGAAATAAAACCACGGCAAAAGATGCGTGGATGGCGTTAAAAACATTTAATGAAAAAGACTCCATGACAAACAAAATGAGTATAATTCGTCGTATATGTGGATTAAAAATTAGTGAAGGTGGAAACGTCGAAGAGCATTTGAATGAACTCACGAATATGTTCCAGAAATTAAACGACTTGGGCGAAGGACAATTGTCAACTACATGGCATGTGGGTGTTATTGTAAGCAGTTTGCCGCGCAGCTACGATAATTTAATTGTTGCACTCGAGGCACGACCAGAAGCAGACGTTACATTGTCGTTGGTTCAATCGAAACTTATTACTGAGTATCAGCGTCGAAAAGAGGCAGACGGTAACGGCAGCGAAAATTTGGATTCGGCATTGAAAATTACAGCTCAATTTAAATCCAATATTAAGTGTTTCTTTTGCAAACGATCTGGCCACGTAAAAGCTGATTGCGGTCAATATAAATTGTGGAAAAAAAAGCAAATGAAAAGGGAAAGTGCAACGAACAGTGACAACGCAAATAAAGTTGAAGAAATTGACAGTTTTTTATTTGTTGTTACATCGGAGAAAAACTCTGATGGATGGATTCTCGATTCGGGTGCTACGAAACACATTTCAAGCAACAAAGATTTTTTCGTTTCACTAAATCAAGCAGAGGGCAAGAGTTTAAACGTCGCAAACGGTGAAAGCGTAGATGTCAAGGGAAAAGGCGTGTGTCGCATCGACATGGTCAATGCAAAAGGTGCATCAACGGTGGCAACAGTAACTGATGTTTTATACGTGCCGAATATTCAAGGAAATTTGTTGTCTCTGAAAAAGTTGCTGGAAAAGAGCTATGCAGTTAATTTCATTCCGAACTCTGAAACGTGTGAAATAAAATTTGGAGACAAGCAAGTGGCAGTAGCAGACTCGCAATCGAATTTGTTTAAATTGCGTCAGCCGAACAAAGTGTATGCTGTACGCGAACACAAACCTGACTGCATTCGTCACTGGCATCGCATTTTTGGTCATCGCGATCCAGATGCAATCAAGCAAATGTGTTCGAAAGGATTAGTTGATGGCATGAAAATCGTCGATTGCGGCATCAAGGTTAAATGCGAAGTGTGTCTCAAAGGAAAAACAACACGTTTGCCGTTTCCACAGCAATCATTGACAAAATCAACAGCTCCACTTGATCTCATACACACTGACGTATGCGGACCAATGCAAACAGTTTCGCTGAGCGGTAAGCGGTACGTACTTACATTCATCGATGATTGTTCGCGCTACACGGTGATTTATTTACTAAAAAATAAATCAGATGTCGATGAGAAATTAAAGAAATACGTAGCAATGGTGAAAAATAAATTCTCTACGAAACCAAAAGTTATACGATCGGATCGAGGAGGAGAGTACACTGGAAAGAGCGTCGTTGGTTTTTTGAAAAGTGAAGGCATCCAAGTCCAGTACACAACACCATATACACCACAGCAAAATGGTGTGGCGGAGAGAAAAAACCATACACTTATCGAGATGGCGCGTTGCATTCTGCTGGACGCAAATTTACCTAAAACTTTTTGGGCAGAAGCGGTGAATACAGCAAATTATGTTCAAAATCGCTTACCGTGCAGGGCGATCGAGAAAACACCATATGAGGCGTGGAATCAGCGGAAATCAGGTATTAAACATTTTTCAATATTTGGTGCTAAATGTTTTGTTCATGTGCCATCAGAGAAACGTCAAAAATTGGATGATACCGGCGCACCGATGATTTTCGTTGGCTATGATGAGAATTCAAAGGGATTCAGATGCTTCGATCCAGTAAAAAATAAGCTGGTGATCAGTCGAGATGTACGTTTTAACGAAAATTCTGTGAATGAAATCAGTATTGACTTATCATCAAGAAATGCGAACGTCGAATCCAGTACAATCGGCATCGATATGGAGGAGTCAACTGAAATCAACCCAAATGCGCCTGACAACATGAGCAATGCGGTTGGTGGAGATGCAGCGTCGAATATCGAATTCGAGTCTTTTGATGAAGGCTTAAATCGTATTATGAATGAAGAAAACAACAGAGACATTTCGATTCATGAGGGACCAGTGCACCGCGTTTCACAGCGTGAAAAAAAAGGCATGCCACCGCGACGATTGATCAATGAAATCGATATGGTTTTTAAAGTCGTCGAGCCGAAAAGTCTATCGGAGGCGTTATCCAGTGAGCACAAAGAACAATGGATTCACGCAATGAAAAATGAAATGGACTCATTGATGAAAAATAAAACATGGCAATTGTGCGAATTACCAAAAGACAGAAAAGCTATTGGCTGCAAATGGGTTTTTAAAGTAAAAACCGATATGGAAGGAAAAATTGATAGATACAAAGCGCGTTTAGTAGCACAGGGTTTCTCCCAAAAATATGGTACTGATTACGACCAGGTGTTTGCACCTGTTGCTCGGCAAACAACATTCAGGACGCTGTTATCGATTGCATCGAAAGAACAACTCATCGTGCGACATATTGACGCTAAAACGGCATTTTTAAATGGCAAATTGAATGAAACGATCTTCATGAAACAGCCGCCGGGATTCGAGGAGAACAGTGAATTCGTTTGTTTGCTGAAAAAAAAGTTTATACGGTCTTAAACAAGCAGCGAAATCGTGGTACGATGCTATTCATGCAGTGTTGATCGATGAGGGTTTTCAACAAGGCAAAGCAGATCAATGCTTGTACTCACGAAAGAAAAACAGCGAGTGGTCATTTCTATTGATTTATGTCGATGATATGATTGTGGCAGCGAAATTATTGCAGATTGTTAGTTTATCAACCGATAATTTTTAAAATATATGCAAACTTTCGAAAAACAAAAGTTTTAAACGCGATTTTCTCGAAACTAGTTTTTTAAAACGGTTCGATAGATAACTCACAATCTATTGGTTTAATTTCAATAAATCTTATTGCATTTTGTTCGTAATTTTGTCCTTTAAGCATCCCTCCTAAATTAAAGTACCTACTGTTTTTTTGTCTCTTTTTTATAGACAAAAAAGCCCGCGAAAATCTCTCTCTTTTATTAACTTTTCACTCTAGCTTTCGCCATAATTTTAAGAAAGCCCCCGAGGTCATGCGTAAGGGGGATGCTTAATTAGTGGTCTGTACTTTAAAATGACATTTGATTTTTTTATTTCAGATACATGGGGAAGGCCATATCCATCGAACCGTTTCGGATGTCCTTTTTTTAATGTAATTTTCAGCGCCCTCTATACAAAAGTCTGAAAATTATTTTAAAAAAAAAAATATTTTTATAAAGTACTTTTTATGTACAATAAGCTGTAAAAATTAAAAAAAAAAAACAATAACTTCTTGTATCTAAAAAAATTTTTTGAAAAACGCTGCTTTTATTTAGCTGTTACACGTATATTATACCTTAAATTGTTTTATATTTTTTGTATATAAAAAAGACAATGCTTTTCCTATAGCACATAATTGAAAGTATAATGATTTTTTAAAGCGGAACAAATTCTAAAATTTTGAATAGCTTTTCACTATGTATATATTTAAAGGGAGAAATAAATAAATGCGGAAATATCCGCCTTAAATAATTAAAAACAAATCGTTTAATTACTGTCCTATCACCGTCCGTGAGTCGAATTTTCTACTCGAGTCGACTTAATTACTGCCATATTACCTTCCGTGAGTCGAATTTTCTACTCGAGTCGACTCAATTGGCGAACTTAGTTTGTCATTTTAGAGAGAGTTTCAGACGAATTGCTAGAAAACGAAAGATTTTTAGGCGAATTGCTTAAAACGAATTTTAACAAGACGAATTGTGAATAGACGAATTTTCCTGCAAATTGAAAATTAGACTCATTGATATTTACGCCCCCTAAACTTTTTTCCAGATCCACCTCTGCCCATGCCACACTTCATCATAAATACTTGACCTACTCCTTTGCCAACAAATTCTACATCGCCACCACTTTCACCGATGGTGTCGAGAAACTCCAGGAGGGCGGATTTAAAAACTGCCATCTGAGATTCTCCCAAATGACCATCGATGGAGCAATCAACGATGCCTATTAAGAGGTCCGTTTTCCGCTACCGTAGCATATGATGCACGGCCACTTCCAATAACCCCTTTCGGGTTGAATTTTCTCTCAGCTGAAGCCTTTGACTTCGCAGCCGCAACACTTTGTTTGGGCAAAGGTTTGCTACCGCTTCGTTTCTGGGTATAAGCCATCCCCTATTTCGTCTGGCTATAGACTTTTGAGTGTCCTCCACCAGCTTCCATCGTACTTCTTTTTTGTGGAAGGCTATCAATCTTTACAGGATGTCCACCTTCTTAGCCGAAAAGCTAACAGCCATAAGCTGTCCACCTTTCGACTCACTAAACGCCCCTCTAATGACTTCGCCGAAAGGTCCAGGCTGATCCCTGAATCTTTTCTGCTCGTTCGCTTCCGGAGTAGACTACGGTAGAATACGCCGTAAAACATCATGTAGAAGAAAAAAGGTAGCCATACGGTTTCCATCGTACAGCACGATCATGTCAGCAATAAAAAGAAAACCAAAGAATTTAATAAATTATATTATCTTTGCTATATAACAAATAGTTAAAAATTATAAAAATTACGGACATCTGAATTTAAAGTACCGTTTTTTTAAATTTGTTGCTCTTTAAAATGCTCAAAAAAATAAAAAAACTTGCCATTATTAAAATTTAGGTGTACGATCCAATAAGTTGTATCTACTTTAAAATAAAAAAAAAAACAAAGTCAATTCATAAAGTAGTTCTTGAGATATCATGGAGACCATCTTAGAAAACATGGTTTTTAAAAAAACGCATTTTAAGTCTTGGTTGAAGATGTTTTCGAGTTATTTTCTTTTTATTATTTCAACGCCATAGCACTTCTAGTGACATCTGGTGGTGCCTGAGGTAACTATTCTTACCACGATAGGGAACACAGGCGTGCATCTCAAAAAGATTTATGTGAGATACTCATTTTTTGTGTGATACTTATAAGATACTCATAATTTTCGTGAAAAAGATGAGTTCCTTTCTTATGCGATAGCTTTTTTATGTAATAGTTATCGGCCTAACCACTTTGGAAACATATGCTACATATCAGAAACTCTCGAAAAATGGAAATAAACAGTTGTGTTTCCTGAAACCCTATTCTGGTTGGATGAGAAATCAAAAATCAAAATAATAATGTGAGTGTCGACAGCAGGTCGACGCAGCTGAACACTTTTCTATCGTTTCTGTTGATTTAAGCCATCATACACACGCGTCATGCAGGCACGTCATATCAATCACCAGTTTTACACCGTTTTGTTCATTTTGATAACCGCTTGCGGTACCGTCGAAGTCGCCTTAAGCGACCTGACTTTAACTTAAATTTACGTATACACTTTTTTTTATAATATTCGATTAACAAGCTTCGTGTTGACAACTGTGTTTCTCGCGATTAAGCGCATCTTATACCTTTTAAATAACAGCTTGATTTGTTTTGTATTTCTCGCGATTATGCGCCTCATCTCATATTTGTGAAATAAAATCATATTCTTAAAACTAAATAACAGTTGTGTGAGTGTTTTTCTTTCACTTGGATCGTAGTCCAGTGTCGACGCTGTAACCAGACCATAGACGGGTGCAACATTTCATAATTTTTTACATGGTTCTTCGGTTTTTTGGCAAATTTGAACAGCACCTTGGGAAAATATTACAGAGGTAATATTGTTGCTACTCTCCCCTATTCACCGGAAAGCACATCATCTTGCGTGTCCAGCACCATCGTCCGAACCATCACAGCAATGAGAGCGACGAAAGGCAAGTAGAGAAAAAAAATTCCCATATTTTTTATTAACTCTCCCATAAGTAATTTCCACAATTTATTAAAAAAAACAACTACAAATTCTCATATTTCTGTTGTTTAGTACTTCCCTATATATAGTGCTTCCCTTTAATTGTATTCTCCACAGCTATATATAAAATACCGGAAGCTGTAAATGTTAACTGTATAGTTTAAACACAACATAATATATAGCTAACATTTATACACGGTAACTGTCTCATGTCACATAAAAGTCAAGCACGACTGACAACTCGTGCGAACGCATGCCAGCCGATTACATCATCTTGGGGAAAAAATACGCAAAAAGAAAAAATACGAAAAGTTATTTATTCTAAAGAGCTCCTTTTCTTCCTCTATATCGCTTTACTCGCAGTCAATTCGTTTGTTTCTTCGTTCTAACGTTCGTTGCTCGTTCGCTATTCTCGACGGTTTCAAATCGTTTTTACTTTTGTGTTGTAGTGACTCTCTACCTACGCAACATCAATAGCGACCCTCAACAACCACAGCAACAAGTTCATCGATTCTACTGATATATGTGTGCGCGATTTAAAAAGCAGAAACTAAACGCAAAAGCTAGTTAAAGCCATAAATAATAGATATGTTTTATTTATATATAATTTGCAAAAGAATTTAAAAAGTAGTGTTTAAAAAGAAAAAAAAAACCGAGGGAAAAATTGATGCACGAGCGCACGAAGGTTTCAAATTCCAATTTGTTCCTTGTGCTAGTTAAAAAGTGGAAAAAAATGTTAAGTGAGGAATAAATGATAGATAAACTCGCATGATAAACTCGCATGATAAACCCGCATGAAAGTTAGCCACAGTAACCACAACAATAGTGAGCAAAATTTAAAATATTTTTTTTTCTTCTCCACTTAACTTGCGTAAAACTACTGTCAAACTTAAAAAAGAACATTATTAGCCAAACGTTTTTTGCGATCGTCGTGGTCTGCATTGCTTGGATAAACTAAATTAATTGACATTTTTCCTTTTTTATTAATAAAACATTTTTATATGATATAGAAACTCACATGATAAACCCGCATAAAAATTAGCCTCAATAACCACATCAACAGTGAGCAAAATTTAAATTTTCTTTTTTTTCCCTGCACTTAGCTTGCGTAAAATTACTTTTAAACGTGAAAAAAGACAATATAAGCCGAAATTTTCGTGATCGTCGAGGTTATAAAACTTTTTCCATGATTACATTTTTCAACAAACCCATTTACACACACAAATATAAACCAACATTTGAATACATATGTTAAACAAATATTTATAGCACACTCACAGAAACACACAATTAAAAACTAGTTAAACACACTTTTTTCAAAAAAAAAAAAACCTTCAAACACATATGTTAAGCACATTTTTAAGATACATTTTTGCACACAATTTAAAAAACACATTTAACACAATCTTTCAACACAGTAACACATTTTTATATATACACGTCACACATTTATACCCATGTTTAAACATACTTTTTAAAAAATAAACTTTTTGCATGCAAACTATATATAGATTTTAAACCACATTTCATATCCACACATTTCACACATATTTTAGATATATAATCCATACATCTTTGAAACACACTTGTTTAAACACACATTTATACACACGTTTTAAACACAACTTATACACTAAATTTTGTTGTTTTACGGGTAGTCATCTCGGGCAACTCCTGAATAGTATCCCGTTCCTTTCTCAAATCCTTGACGTATGTTCAGAGTTGCCATCTCGGGCAACAACTGAACAGTATTCGGGTCTCTTCTCAAATTTGTTTTACGGGTAGTGAGAGTTGCCATCTCGGGCAACTCCTGAATAGAATACCGTTCCTTTCTGAAATCCTTGACGGGTACTCAGAGTTGCCATCTCGGGTAATTACTGAAGAAGTTTCGTGGTCTCAAATTTTGTTTACGGATATTCAGGTTGCCATCTCGGGCAAACCCTGAATAGTATTCATAGTCGAAGTTTTGAAACTTGCTCAAATTTTTTTTAAGGAAAGTCAGACTTGTCATCTCGTGCAATTTCTGAATATTAGAATTTATGGAAAATTTTTGAATTTTCTCAATAGTGCAGAGCTGCCACCTCGGGCCCCTGCAAAGTATTTTCGGGGTTTTAAGTCCATATAACCTGCTCTCTAGCTCAACATCGCAGAGTTGCCACCTCGAGCAACAACTGCAAATAAACTCCTCTGCAATACAGATTTGCAACCTCGTGCAACATCTGAATTAGCTCCCATTACCTTGCATATAAGTAGTAGAGTGACATTTCCTCTCAGAAAGTCACTTATACGCAGTGATTTTTAGATCAACTCGTGCAAAACTAAAGGCAAAAATAAAGATGAGTCTTAAAATCAAATTTATTTTTGCGTCTGAACAGATGGATAAATTCTGCTCAGATTTTGACGCTGAACCAGTGAAAGACCACACTAACTCGAGCTTACAAGTTACGCTACCCGAAATTGACCGATGCTGGATGAAGCTCACCGGCGCATTTGAGGAGGTCAGGGTCACTGAGGACTCGTCGCTGGAAGCTTTTAAGCCCACAGCCAAAGCCACATTCAACAAATGTGAGGAGCGTACAAGAGGTGCAAAGCTCAAATCCTAGATCTTTAAAGACTACTCAAAGATCAAAGGGTTCCCAGAGCACCTAAAACCTCAACTCTGCAAAACCAATCCTCGTTTCACGGCTTTCCAGAAAATTCCCGGAAAAATTGTTCTGCATGTATCAAAGTACCCCCTTGTGATACAGAGATTTTCTACGGTAGTTATGAGGACTGGCCATCCTTCAAAGACATGTTCATGGCTACTACTCTAAACATCTACTCCAACCTCCCAAGGTTGACCCCCGCACAAAAGCTATATCACTTGCGCAATAAGACCCGTGGCCCAGCGTGGAATATTGTAAATAGGTTCAGCTATGTGACGAAAACTTTTCGCTGGCGTGGGAGGCTCTTCGCTCTCGCTATGAGAACAAAAGGATACTGGTGGACAACCAGCTCAAAATCCTGTTCAACATCCCTGCCGCAACCACCGAAAACAGTGTGGCAATTCAGAGGGTTCAGTCTACCGTCAATGACTGCCTCGCCATGCTGTCCGCCCAAAATGTGTGCCCTGACCGTTGGGACCCCATCCTCGTCTATGTGTGTTCCACAAAGTTACCCGAGGAAACTTTAGCTCTCTGGGAGCAATCCATTACCTCCAGGAAAGAGTTCCCAACTTGGATACAAATGGACGAGTTCCTGACCTCTCGCTACGAGGTAGTAGAGAAACTCAATAGCAT
The DNA here is from genome assembly GCA_914767935.1 of Coremacera marginata. Classification (NCBI taxonomy): domain Eukaryota; kingdom Metazoa; phylum Arthropoda; class Insecta; order Diptera; family Sciomyzidae; genus Coremacera; species Coremacera marginata. Next base: position 102,304,447 of record OU612046.1, read on the forward strand.
CAGAGGTGCTAAGCCAAAATGGTCACAGCCTATAGCTCAAAATAGGCTCCCACCGACAAATTCCAACAGTCGAACCCCTAACGCGCTGGGGCAGAATAAGTTTAATTCTAGCTTTCCTCAAAACGCGCATCCACATCACGCTCAAACTCGAGCTAACGTGCAAAATTATCTTGCAGAAGATAATGCACAATTAAAGTTTTCTGGTTGCCCGAACTGCCAACAAAGTCATCCGCTAAGAATGTGCCCTAAATTTAAAGCCCTTTCACCTCAAGGGAGAATTTAATACGTCAAGCGTATTCGCACGTAAAAACCAAGTGCAAAAGCTCTTTTAATTGCCTTCATTGTAAGAAGCAGCACCACTCCATGCTTCATCTTCCAACCCCAGAACCCAATCGTGAAGGTGACCACTTACCTTCTACCTCAAGAAATCGTTCTATAAACTCTTTGCACACGCAAGCGGTGGACCCCAATATTGGTTTAACTCCAGAACTGACTCTCTCCCAAATAGAAGATGTAGCGGAAGTGTCCTCTCACTTTCCGGCAAATGAAGCTAAAGTCGTCTTACCCACCGCTTTAGTACACATTTTACATCTTGACGAAATATTCACTTTGCGTGCTCTGATTGACCAAGGATCCCAAAGAACTTTCTTATCAGCGAAAGTGCAAGATCGCCTTGCTCTACCCACAGAACGATTGGTTACCAACATCTCTGGCATGGGAGGTAACATAGTTGGTAGCTCCAATAAGATTTGTTCGTTACGTCTCGTAACAAAATCCCTCAACTTTAATCTCGAAGTGCAAGCAATAGTGCTTCAAAAACTCACGAGTTTTCTACCTTCATACCCGCTTTCGAAACCGAATTTGAAAGAAATTGAAGGACTAGAGCTCGCAAATCCCAATTTTTATAAACCAGCTCAAATACACATGGTATTGGGTAGTGATGTAATACCACACATTATGCTCGATGGGATCAGAGCCAACATATTTGGTAATTTGTTAGCTCAAAACACCGTGTTCGGTTCGTTCCTCAGTGGTCCTCTTCACACCCACTCTAGTGGTCCTGTAAGCAGTTTTTCATTCTCGACTATGTGTCACACTATAACGAACCTTCTCTGAGCGAACTGGTTCGAAAATTTTGGGAAATTGAAGAAGTTCCCGAATCCCGACCAGTTTCAGAAGATGACTTGTACTGTGAGCATTTGTATTCCAGTACCACTTTTCGTCAGTCTAATGGTAGATACGTGCTTCGTCTACCATTCAAGAAAACGTTCCCCTCGGAGCTCTGGGCTCTTCCCGCTATATAGCTCTCAAGCAATATACCGGAATGGAGCTCTCTTTAAAGAAAAAACCCGAACTGCAATGTCAGTATAACGAAGTGCTCTCTGAGTATCTGACAGCAGCTCATACACATAAAACGACCTCGCAAGAGATAAGTATAGACGGGAAATATTTTTCCTTCGATCTACCCCATCATGCGGTGTTCAAACCCGAAAGCACAACCACAAAAGTGCGCGTCATATTTAATGCCTCGAAAAACTCTCTTAATGGAATTTCACTTAATCATGCTCTTCACACCGGGCCCACCCTCCAAAACGACTTAATGAGCGTCATTCTCAATTGGCGTCTCTATAAATATGTCTACAATGGGGACATTAAAAAAATTCACTTTTAACTTTAAATCCCTTTTTTGACAAATATGCGGTGTTAAGGGTTAATGGTCGCCTAGCAAACGCTGCCCTGAGTTATAATGAAAGGCAGCCCGTCATTCTACCCGAAAAGTCTCGATTCTGTCATCTCTTTCTCGAATTCACCCATAAAACGCTGCTCCACGCAGAACACAGACTGATGCTCAGAGCCGTGCGACAAGAGTTTTACATTCCAAAACTCAAAAACAAAATTAAACATTGTATCAATCAGTGCAAAGTGTGCACCGTATACGAACAAAAGATGCAGATTCAGATCATGGCTGCCCTGCCTCCTGAGCGTGTCAATTTTTCACTCCCATTCACTGTTACCGGAGTTGATTTCGCAGCTCCCATGGAATTAAAATCGTCTTTACTGCGAAAAGCTCCAATTCTCAAAGGCTATGTCAGCGTTTTTGTCTGTTTCGCGACGAAAGCCATTCACCTTGAGGCCGTCTCCGACCTCTCGTCAGAAGCTTTCGTTGCAGCCTTCGCAAAATTTATCGGACGACGTGGCTTGCCAAAGAAGATGTTCTCTGATAATGGTCGAAATTTCTTAGGAGGCCGTCATTCACCTTGAGGCCGTCTCCGACCTCTCGTCAGAAGCTTTCGTTGCAGCCTTCGCCAGATTTATCGGACGACGTGGCTTGCCAAAGAAGATGTTCTCTGATAATGGTCGAAATTTCGTAGGAGCTAGCCGAGCTTTTTTGAAAGAATGCGAGCAGTTCATTCGCAGGCTCAGCTCATGATATTGCTCAAAAATATAGTTCCCACGGGTTTGAGTGGTCTTTTTTACCCCCCAGTGCATCCCATATGGGTGGGTTATGGGAAGCAGCCGTAAAAAGCTTTAAAATCCACTTTAAAAAAATCACGCTCAGTCACAAATTCACATTTGAAGAAGTTTCCACCCTTCTGCCCCGCATCGAGGCTGTGCTAAACTCGAGGCCGCTATCTCCCATGAGCGATGATCCTACTCATCTCCTGCCCTTAACCCCGGGGCACTTTCTTCGAAAAGCCCCATTGGTAGCTTTACCCGAGCTCGAGAAAGAAAAACTCTCCTTATTCAATCGGTGGGAATAACTGAAAGTTCTCCATCACCAATTCAGTCGTCGTTGGAAAGAGGAATACTTGGCCGAACTACACAAACGGTACAAGTGGAAGTATCCAGCGCGAGATCTCACCATGGAAGATTTTGTAGTCATAAGAGACGAATTACTTCCTCCCACGGAATGGCGGCTCGGTCGTGTGATAAAAACTTACCTTGGCCCGGACGGTCGAGCCCGAGTCGCAGATATCCGGACACAGACTGGTGTCGTAACTCGACCCATCGTGAAGCTATGCGTGCTACCCTCGCAATAAATGAATGAGTATCAACTCATATTCTAATTACATTTAGCTTTGGAGCTCATCTCCTGCTCTTATCTATCACCTGCTAGCGGTTAAACTTTCCTCATTTCATTCACTCCTATACTTCATCTCTCGCATACGCCTGTAACATTATACTCACGCTCTTCTCCTATATTTCATATCTCCCACTTTGTTTCAGTCTTAGAATTTTCAAATTATGACTCTATTACATTCTATTCACGATATGCTTCCCCATCTTTCATCTCCCTCATATGGTTCCGTATTCGAGCTCTTTAATTACGGCGCAAACTAATAAATTTTTTGGTGTTTTTTCTCTTTTTCTCTCTCTCTCTCTCTCTCTCTCCAGGTTGTACGAGCGCAAGTTCTGCCGGCAGCATCACTCCATTCGGTTCTGTGAGCGATTTAAGGAGATGTCCGTCTTGCGACGACACGGATACTGCTGCAACTGTCTTGCGCGCTCCCATGCCGTTGGTAGATGCATCTCTAAGGCAGTGTGCAACGTGTGTGGCGATCTCCACCACTCGATGCTGCACACGCACCCCACCAAGCGTGTGATGATCGCAACCACTCCAACACGGCGTTCGACTCAACCGGCCAAGGTGAGCCAGCTAGCTCATCGACTGGGGAGAAGGGCCGGCAGTTCGTCGCCATCGCCTGGTCCACGTGAAGATCTGGGACGCTCCGATCGTCGATCCCGTCCTCGCCACCGACTTAAGACACCTCAACCAACGGAGCGCTCACTGGCGCGTACTCGGCCGATAGCACATCAGTGCAGCATAAGTCCATCTCAGCGCAGTGAGGATCCACGGGCGCATTTGGCAAACGTCATCAGGGAACTTCAGCGTCTGCAGAACTTATTGTAAAATTGCACAGGTGCAAGGCGGGCGCCATGTCGACACCAGGTCGACGCAGCTGAACACTTTTCTATCGTTTCTGTTGTTTTAAACCATCATACATACGCGTCATGCAGGCGCGTTATATCAATCACCAGTTTTACACCGTTTTGTTCATTTTGATAACCGCTTACGGTACCGTCGAAGTCGCCTTAAGCGACCCGACTTTTACTTAAATTTACGTATACATTTTTCTTTATTATATTCGATTAACAGCCTTCGTGTTGACAACTGTGTTTCTCGCGATTAAGCGCATCTTATATGTTTTAAATAACAACTTGATTTCCTTTGTATTTCTCGCGATTAAGCGCCTCATCTCATATTTGTGAAATAAAATCATATTCTTAAAACTAAATATGTAAACAGTTGTGTGAGCGTTTTTCTTTCACTTGGATAGTGGTCCAGTGTCGACGCTGTAACCAGACCATAGACGGGTGCAACAATTTATCATTTTTTTAAAGTGAGAAATGTTAAAATCTGATTCTTAATTGAAGAGAATGAAAAAAAACATCAGCTAATTCAAAATATAAACATTCATTGTGAAATTAAAAGTGAAAAATTAATGCCAATGAGAACTTTCCAGTGAGAATTTTGAAATCCTATTCATGTTCAGTGAAAACGGAATATTCTAATGTCAAAAACTTTCCAAATGAGAAATATTTTTTGAATGTTTCAAATTTTGTGAGAAGAAAATGTGTGGTAAGTAATATATTACCACAAATTGTATAATTTATATACGTACGAGCATATTTATTAGCTTGGTATTTAATAATATTTAATAATTATTAAAATGTATGCAGTCTTGTCGTACGCTTTCAAAGCGGCCCTCCCAGCACCAAAAGGAAGCACTTATAGAGTGGCTGGAGCACCAATCGATGTGTCCAACGATAAGTTTATTGGAGTAGATGGTGTCCATCAAAGGGATGAAATGTGGGAGATAATTCACTTGGTGGAAATCAAAAAAGACGGTGTTAAATGGCGAAAAATTTGGGTGTATTTGAGGTAAATTGCTGTAGATATGAAAAGTTTTACTATGATCTGTAGAAAAATAATAGATTATTCGTTATAAAAAACAGATATATGGCCAGTCTATAGCAAGCAAGGCGGGCTGAACAACAAAGTGGCATAAATGGTACTTGAAAAATCAAACCTCTTACTGCGATTGAAGAAAGAGTTGTGAAACTCATAACGCCAGTCGCAATTTATGGGATGAAAATGTTCCAGAGTTGGGAACTAGTGAGGTCATAGAGTTTCTGAATCATGAGGTTCCTGAAATGACCTATGAAGTTCTGGAAGAAGTTGAGCCCTCGACGGAGCTGCCCACATATCAACCAAAACCAAGATTTTAGGAATAAGAGAAGAATTGAAACCGAAGACAATTATTCAAAAATGTTAAAATTAGAAGAAGATAAATTAGAAATCAAAAAACTAACATTGGAGGAGGAAAAAAGAAAACTTTAATTTTTGAAAAAATGTTATCCAAATTAGGAGAAATAAAAAATATACTTTCTACAAAGTTCAACTACTTACATATTGTATTTAAAAACTATTCAAAATGTTATACAGGTTGTGTATTACAGGTCATTTCATAATTAAAGTCCAAGACTAATGCCCTGTTTAGGTAAAACGAAGCCTTCGTGACAAGATTCGTTCGTTTTCCGACGTGATCGTACAAAATTGGGTCTTTGTATATTTTTCTTGCGTCATCGTCCAGCATTACGTTGCTTACGTTTCTCAAATACTCTCAACGTGAGTACTTATCAAAAACCTTATTTCTAGATTGTAAAATTTGAGCATTTAGCGTAAAACTGACAAAAATCTTAAAAATACTTTTTGCATCAATACTTTTTGCATCAGCTGTTTTGGTTGTTGACTTTTGGAGGAAATTAAACTGTTTTTAAATTGATTGATAAAGTTTGTGACAATTTATGCAGAAAATGTTTTCGGCAATTGCTTTCAACAATTTTAATGACGACACAAGTGATATTGATAGTGATAGCGATGAGGAGACCATGCGTATTCAAAGAAGGAAAATACGGGATAAAACAAATGTGCTGGATATCCCTAATGATGAGTGAGTTGTAAGAAATTGCAAAAAAAAAAATTTTGTTTCATAGTTTTATTCTAGGTTTAAGGAAAATTTTCGGACGAATAAAGATGTCTTTGGGTATTTATTTGGTGAAGTAGAACCAAGGTTGAAGCGCACATATAGAAGTACTCATTTGCCACCACAAATGAAGCTCGCTACATTCTTACGTTTCCTGGAAACTGGCAGCTTTCAAAAGAGCGTTGGCAATGAATACTTATCATCTATGTCCAAGTCAGCAGTTTCCACAGTTATCACAGAGTGCTTAGAAATCTTTGAGCAATATTTCTGCCAAAAATGGATCCGCCTAAATAGAACTGTAGAAGAGGAAAATGCCGTAAAGGAATACTTTTTTAATGAATTCGGTATACCTGGCATCGTTGGCTGCGTTGATGGTACACATGTTCGCATCAGGCCACCTGGTGAGGACATGCAGCACTTGTACTACAACCGAAAAGAATTCTACAGCTTGAATGCCATGGTTGTAAGTACTAACATCAGTTAATACTAATTTAATATTAAAATGTTTTCAAACTAATTTAAATAACTTTGAAATAGGTTTGTGATCATAATATGGCCTTTGTCGATGCGAGGCATCCAGGGTGTCCATGATGCTTTTGTTTGGCATCACAGTGCAGCGGAACAACATTTCCGATCGGCCTTCAACAATGGAAGAAGAAATACGTGGATACTTGGTATAGCAGGGAATTGTGCTTATTGAAAGTAATATCACTAATTTATTTATTTTAATCTAGGAGATTCCGGTCACCCTCTTCTACCATATTTAATGACACCAATTCGGAACCCCTCGGACGGCTTTGAAACTCTTTACAATGGAAAACATTGCAAAGCGAGAAATGTAGTCGAAAGTTGCTTCGGTGTACTAAAGAATAGGTTTTGTTCCATTATTGTGTCGAGAGGATTGCATTACTCAGCGGAAAAGGCAACGAAAATTTTCAATGTTTGTTGTGCAATTCATGTTTGTATTTTTTACAAAAACGATTTACCACCACTTGATACGAAAAGCAGCACACAAGATCCAACCGAAAATTTTCGAATTCTATAACGGATGGTTCCTCAAATGAAGCTGTTATAATCAGAATGCAGTTAGCAAAAAGTTTGCATTAAGATTAAAGTTTTTTATACAATTTAGTACAAATTTAATAATTCGAATTAAATTTACTATTTTCTATACAATAACACCTTCCAAACATACTTAAAAATACTTGAAAAAAAAAACGAAATGGCCATTTCAGCCCTTGAAAGGACTTTGACCGAGCTTCTTATGATCAATTGTGTTGTGTGTGCACACAAATGATCGAGAACTGGACCTACATGTTTTACGCCGACTCCGAACGGCTTATGTTCTCAAGAAGTTTTTCATGGCAGTTTTTACTCTCTGAGGTTTGCCATTGTCTGCAGAGAGGTGACGGCCGAACAGAAAAAATTATTCAATTGAAAAAACTTTCTATGTCGGATGGAGGATTCGAACCTGGGTTCTCTGGCGTAAGAGTCACACACTCTACCCACTACGCCACGGCCGCCACTCCAAAAATACTTATGTATTCATTTTAACAATCCATGTTACAGTTTTTAATCATCTGATATGAACTATTAATAAAACAACGTTTTCGGAAGAAATTTTTAAAATTATTATTTATTTAAAATATAAAGTAATATTAAAAACACAAACTTCAATATTAAAAGATTAAAAAAGGTAGACAAAAACACAAAACAAATTATTAAAAAAACAAAACGATTCATTAAAATAAGGAACTAGATAATTGAAAAAGTATATAAAAACTTAAATGACTAAAAATTTAACACAGGTGTTATGAGCAGTGAGATCAATAAAGCTTAACATTTAAATTAATTTTTATTTTTTAAAATTCCCAGGACTTCTTCCAATGCAGCAACAATTTTTTTGGTATTTTCAGTATTAACTGTTGTAGCTTCAGCTATTTTCTTTAATGCCTTAGCTTGAATTTTTGCTGCTTCTGCAAACATTTTAATTGAGTCAGCCTGAGCTTGGGCAGTCGAACTTTGCTTTTTCATCTCGTCTATAGTAGCTTCCTGGTTTTTAAATTCGAGGCAAATCAGCTTCCCTTGCTCTTCCAAATGGTGTCTTTTTCGCTTGACAGATTTTGGAGCTGAATTTTCGGCACTTCCCATCGATCGGGCCTGAATCGAAGACGTTGCTGGCATCGGTGTTGTCATCAGTGGACTCGTTGCTCGCATGGGCGTTGCTCGTGTTGGCGTTATCACAGCAATTCCTTGAACTCCTCTTGGTGGTGTTGTAAATACTGCAGCATAGTTACTGTTTGAGTGCGGTTCGACGGACGGCTGCACAGCGGTTACAACACCAATATCGACACCGCGTGGTTGTGCTGCAGTGGAAATGAGGACAATTCTGTCTATTGCTTGCTCCATTTCCGTTACAGGATTAAAGCGAAACGGTCCGCCACCTGTTTCTCTCATACTTTTCACATTCTCGGATATTTTTTTCTTGGTGCGGCTCTTCAAATCTGCCCAAATCTTTAAATTTTAAATGAAATTTAGTGTAATGCAACTATTTATACAATTTCAATAATACCTTTAACCACTCCATAGCACTTCTTTGTGGCGGACCGTACGAGCTTACTTTAGCAGAAAAGGCGCTCCATTTTTCATCTGCTTTTGCTCTACTAGCTCCAAAAACTGGAGTGCCTTTTGCCAGCTTTGGATTTTTTTTTTCCATTTCAAGCACCAGGACTCCAAATTGCTCTGTTGTTGTTTTCTTTGTACTGAAAAGATTAGAATTGATCATTTTTTCTTAAATATACTTATAAAACAAAATTAACGTTTTTTTAGCAGCAACTTCCATTTCCAGAACGATAATAATTTTGCTCTCGTCAAATTCTGACGTTTCGTTCGGATTTTTTTTCTTACAAAGACCCAACTTCACACTGAGGTTACGTCTTCGTTCGTGTGTTCGTTTGTGTCTGACTTTCTTCATACATGGATTCAAAACAGCTGATTTTTGACGATGCGTTTCAGTTTCAGTTATACTTCTCTGGATAGCTGCTCCAATATTGCTTGAATTTTGATTAGCTTCTTTAATTTCATAAACTTGTACGTCGTTCATATTACCTTCAAAGGCAGAATCTTCAGGAAGAGACACCCTTGCTTTAGTGAGAATATTATAGAAAACAGCAATTGCATTTTTTATAATATTTTTTCTCTAGTAAATATAAACAAAAAATAAATTGAAAAAGCATTATAAATCCATTTTATTCACCTTGTCGCTAGATAAACATCCAAAGAAGTGCACCTTACAGATAAATTTCGTGTTATGAAATTACATTTAAAACGTTTATGAAACAAAGAACTGACATTTCTTATGAAAACTTTCCAATATATTTTTTCTTATTGGAAATTTCTCTTTTGCTATAAAAGTTGATCACATGCTATAAATATGACATTAATTTTGATAGTTGTAGTTTTTGTGCTGTCAAGCTGTCAATTTTATTTGCGCCAATATTAATTGTTTTGAAATAGTACAGAATTACGAATACAAATTGGAAAATAAAGAAAATCATATCAGGTCAAGGAGTATGATTTAAAATAAATAAACATTCTTGGTGTTTTTAACCATCGCAATGTAGAGTTGGCCAGAGAGTTCCTAAGCGCATTTATGGAAAGCATCAGTAATTTTTTTCTTTAATTTGGTGCTTAGTAGATTCACCAAGACCTTTTTAAAACTGTTTTTTTATATTTTTTTTTCGTGTGTATTTCACTGATGCTGCTGCAGTTGTGGCACACGAATTGGATTACATGTAACACCTGATGCTGTCTGCACAATAGTAATTATATAAAACAATTTAGGGTACGTAGACAAGAAGTTATTTCAATAAGCACGTCAGTAAATCAGTAAACTTGCAGAAATGGATTTGTTTACATATTTTGCAAATGTCAAATTTTTATAGGAAAAAGCATCTCGCTCTTTATAGCATGTGTTTTGTGATATGGGATAAGATAAGATACTGAAAGATCACAGGAAACGCGCTATAAAACTTTTTTTCTCATCCTCATATCTCATCAAACCAGAATAGGGTTTCTGGTCGAGTGTCATGACAACCTCCCCTTAACAGAATAATTTTACTTTGCTTTAATAATTTTTACTTTAATAATTTTAGAACAGAGCGTAATGTTCTTGGTTGTTGACCGAATCAATGAAGTTTTCTGTGTCCAATTAGATGTGAGGTAAAAATTATCAAAAACTTCTTTCTGGCGAAGAATATTAATTTCTTTGCAAAGGATTATTGCATTTGCAATTAATTTGCCCTTGAAATTTTTTGCACTAATAATTTCACCACTGGGTGTTGGATGCCCTCTGCTGCGCTCAACATTTTCTTTTGCGATATTTTAAATCGCTTTAAGTTTTCTTACCCCATAGACATTACAACTTACCAGCACTTTCTTTTTGCATTTTTTCAAAATCTTATAACTTTAATCAATGGCCTAAACAAAAGAACACCTGCACAACTATTTGCTAGTGAAAATCAAATCAATACTCACTCTCACAACGTTTCTATGTTGTATCCCGAGATGCCGGACTTTTTTCATCCCGAATAGCCCGGTATTAGTCGTTTCAAGTTCTGGGATTGCTGAAAATATTTGTTTAATAACTAATAAAATTTTTCGAACTTTTATCACAAATATCCCCTTTTAAGAGCAAAACAAGCATTATTTGTAACATTAGTTGCACTTTACGCGTTTGCAACTCCTTTCTGATAAGCCAGCTGACTTTCTATTTGTTGCAAAATTGTATGTGAATACAACCAAATTGAAAAATTATAGCCAAAATGCCAAACTCACACAGCAGTTCAAGTAAATTATAAGTATGTTTGATGGAATTGTTTTTTTTTAATGTTTCTGTTTTATTTGCAGCATTATTCCTCATGGGTACAGTCAAGTTTTAACGAGCAAATGTCTCATAATAGAAAAGCATACAATTTATCAGTAGTTTTCGTAGAACAAATTGCTATTTTTTCTAATGGATATGATAAAGGCTATTACCTACAGAAAGCATTTAACTTTTTATGAAAATTTCAACCAAGTGTTGAGGCGGAGTGGTGCTTCTCGACTGCCGGTTTTATATGCAATAAATTGAGGTCCAGGTAAGAATAACACCCTTAATGCTTTAATTTATTTTATGGCGTTTTCTTTTCTCGCCCTCTTAGAGTGCAGAATTATTTAAATTTTGGCCTGAACTCAAAAAATTTTGAATTCTTAGTCGAGAAAAGAATATAAAAATGTTTTATCGAGAAACGTCAAATAAATTGCAAAAGTCTTCCGTGAAATAGCAAAGCTCAAAATTAAATTCAAAATAACTGGCGACGAAAGTTTTGTTGAAGGTAAATTCACTTATTTGTAATATTTTCGTTAATATCGTCAAAACCACTGATGTAGCTATTTCGTTAATATCAGCCCTTTTATGTTTAATTATAATAAATATTTGTAATTTGTAAAGAAGAAGCTCAGTCTTTAATCAAATGTCAATACAATGTTCATTATTTTCTTAATATGTCACTTTTTTGTTTCTTCAGTTGGTAGCATTTGAGGGCAGAACTTTAAGAGTTAATCTTGAGAATGCAAAAATTCTGCATTTTTTATACTTTTCAGGTCAAAATTTTCGAGAAAAGAACACGACTTCATTTTAGAGGTCTACTATTTTTGAGAAAAGAACACAGAATTCTCAAAGAGGGCAAAAAAAATGCAGATTTTTTTCTAGAAAAGAAAACACCATTAGATCGCATTTTGCACAATAAAAGTAATAAATTTTTTTATATTATGAAAAAATTTGTTCAGCACTATTGTGAAAAAAATTTCGAAAAAAATCTTTAAAAGTATTATCCCATGTCTAAAAAAGAAAGCCTTTTTTCAATTCCGGGGGAAATTTTATTTATAATAGGGCTGATTGCTTAGCGTGTCCTCAATTTTTTTTAATTTAACGAATTCGGTTCTGGGGCGAACACTAGGTAAAAATGGGGCCCTGAATCCAAATCCGATGCCAGAATTTCAAAATGGTGTATTTTTTGTTATAGAGTTGCCACCTAGTAAAATATATTTTTAAAAGCTTTAAACATCATTTAACAGTGTTAGGGGGTCGCTGCATTCGAATCTGATGTCGGAATTTTACAATTCAAGATGGTGAATGGGGCTGCCACTTAAATTTTTTATTTTTATGAATTCGGTGCTGGCGCGAACATCAGGTAAAAATGTGTCGCTGAACTTGAATTCATTGTCAGAATTTCAGAATGATGTAATTTTTTTTAAATAGAATTGCCACCTAGTAAAATGTATTTTTATGTGTTTTGAACATCAATTACAGAGTAAAGAGGCGGTTATTTTGAATCCGATGGCAGAATTTTAAAACTGATGGTTAATAGGGTTGCCACCTACATTTTTTTATTTTTACGAATACGGTGCTGGCTTACATATAAAGTTTTGGTGAACATATATATTTATCAATTCTTGTACTCTATCATAAAAATCCAGTATTTCGTAATTGATTTTAACTATTTAAGGAAAAATTAAATTTGCAATGTTGTACTTGATTCTTACTAAGAAAAATTGAATTTGCCGTTATTATTTTCAAAGTTCATGCTTTCTTTAGCCTATTTTTCTGTATAGTTTTGTGTTTTTTAACTGCTCATCTTAAATAGTTACGTTAACTCCGTCGATATTTGTGATAACGAAGGGACCTAAATGCTTAAATGCTTTTAGTTTTTTCGTAAGACTCTTTCATAACTAAAAATTTACCTTTTTACACTAACCTTTTTACTAAACACAGAGAAGTAGCAGAAAATAGAGCAGTTCTGAAGCAGACAAGCCACCAAGAATAAGACCAAGTAGCGAAGAACAAACAGGAGAGAGTAAAACAGAGAAAAGTCTAAAGAGTAGCAAAGCGTCAGAAAACAACAGCGGAGAAGGATTATACGGCAGTATTCAGAGAGCGGATCAGAAAGGTAAAAGCAGCGGTTTGAAGAACGTTTGTTGAGTTGAAGAAAGGAGTTGAAGAGGTGGAAAAGCGAAGCAGATTTTGTGTTGATTTCAAATATTTGAGAAAAACATAGTTTATTAAATTGTGATTTTTTAAACAATAGTTAATTATAATAATTTTATTTTAATATAATATATAATAATTAACAATTAAAAAAAAAAAAACAAAAAAAATTGTAAGACGAAATGGACACACAGACTAGTATGACTATGACTGTTGACCAGTTGAAGGATGAATTGAAGGAGTTGGCTTTAGATACAAAGGGACTGAAGACTGTTCTATAAGACAGGCTCCTATCCCACAACGGCTTATTGACGGTGAAGGTAACCGAGGAAGATTGTTTTCGTTCCGATTATGGTGACGTTGCAAACTATCGCGAGGTTACAGTTGAAAAAACGCATTTCACATTAAAAGATATAAGGGATAGTGTCTCTTCTTATTCAGGTACCGATTCACCTGACATCAATCAGTGAATCATCGAATTCGAGGACAGTGCGTCAACGTCAATTGGAACGATTTGCAGAAATTTGTTTAAGGGAAGCAGCTACTGAGAGGAGATGCGAAATTATTTATTCGCAACCAATAAGGAATTCGAAACTGGACAACGCTGAAGAAGTCATTGTTAGATGAATTTGAATGTTGTAAGGACTAAAATTGTTATGACCAATTTTACCCTTCATAATTTTATCTTCTTTTCAGCCACAGCCGAAAATAAGCCGCACCCAGTAAACACTGGCAAAGGGCCACCCAACCAGTACCCGCTACGCCCCTGTCTCACAGCCAAAATATAGAGGTATCCAATAAATCAACTTAGGGGCACAGCCATAACAAAGAATGGAGAACATTTACTTCATGGCACATAATATACACTTGCATTTGTTATTTCAGTACATATTTTCCCCCTTAATATTGAATGCAATTTATATCCTAATATGTAATCGTACGTGAATATTTATACGATAAATATATATATATATATATATATATCTTTCTGGGAGAGAATAAGAAAGAAAACTAATGGGTATCATTTATTGAGAAGAGTAGGGATAGGCGCTCTCACACTCCATAACCATGAGACATGAAATGAGCACTCTCTGCATATGGTCGAACGGGTCGTTCCTACTAGGGTAGTTCTCATATAACACATTCCACTCAACTCATTTTATTTTATTTTGCATGTGCTGGAAACACCATAACGGGAAAATCATCCGATGTGATGCTACGTTCTCGCGGTGGAATATTCTAGAAGCAAACTAACGGGAGAGTCAGGCGATGTCAGCTATAAAGCTCACTATGATGCCAATAAGAACCAACCATTACAACAAGACACAAGAGAGAGCAGCACAGGAATATAAGCTGCACACAACCAGCCATGACACATACATACTTGCTTTGCCGGAGCGCAGAGCAAACTAACCAATCAGCATTTAAACAATCAATTTCACTTAATGACACGATTGAGAAAGTATAAAAGAGCGAAAGCTCACTCAATCGTGGTCAGTTTGGAAATAATAGTTGAAGTGTCAACAAGTCGAAGTCAAAGTGAAAACCATAAGAGCCGTCAGAATCGGCAAGTACAAAATTCATAAATGTAGCAGCGTGAACGTCGTAAGTGCCAAGAGTCAAACGACGCAGCAGAGGATCACGCGTCGCTGCCAAGGCGCAGCAGCAACTGCAAGCTGCAGACCAACGTCACAGCCAACGCACAGTTCCCGAGCTGCATCTTCTTTCGCGGGACCTACACGGTAATTTGGATAGCTTATTCAATCTAGTCGCGTGGTTTAAAAAACTCAGACTAGGTTCCGAGCGGTGTTAGCTAGCTAACCGAGATCGAATTAGGGTACAGTCTGACTTAGACATTTACAGTTACACGGACACGTACGACACTTTTCTAGTCTGGTAGCGTGGTTATTAACTCAGCTGAACTAGAAACAACAGGTTAGTCAGGGAATCAAGCTAGGGTAGCATCCGACTCAAGTATCCACAGTGTACGGACAAGTACTAAGCTCTTCCAGTTCAGTAGCATGGTTAATTTAACTCAGCTGGAAGACGACCGGATAGGCGGAGGACGATATCGCACTCACAGGGGCAAACCGGCAGGTTCAGTGTAGGTCTATAGTGGGACGAGGTTTTAACCCTGTTCATTGTTAGGGAAGTTAGACCACGATAGCGAGGTTTCATAACCCTGGTCGTGTTAGGGATAGAGCAGGATAGCACCCCCTCCCTGTGCGCCATCTGTGGTAGAATTAGGCTAGCATCACTGTGGTACAGAACCTGCGCTCTGAGTCCCGCCACGAGACGCCTTCAACGGAGGAAAGATACCGAGCCAAGCACCGGAAATAAATCATACTCAGGATTGGGTGATATAATCTATTATACTTACGCTGCTAATAATAATTATTTGAAATAATCACACATAAATTTAACATTGAACTAACCTATCTAAGATCTGTACACATGTCAACATTTCAGAATATTTGAAATTCTTTTCATTAATCTTAATTTCACTAAATCATTGTTAAACGCGCTATTTAAATAAACTTAATTGTAACGTTTACCATAAACCCAACTGTCTTTGATTTAGTGGTCAATATAAATAATTATAAGGACCTTGGACAGCCGCTTTGCTGTCCCAGCTATAGAACCTGGAAAACAAGTCATTACAATGTAGATTATCTTCAGCCGACGTCCATCGCCTTCTTCGGAATCGGAAAAAGAAACCCACCGAAACTTTTTGCGAATACTTATACTGTTTGATGGAAATTGGAAAACAGATAAATCTAGATGACGAAAGCATGATCGAGTGCTTTTGCGAATGTATACTTGATACCAGGTCCAACAAAACGGTACTGTATCAATCAAGAACAGTAAGTGATTTAAAGGATCAAATTAGAGTATACGAGAAGATTCATAGTACACACAAGTGTCTAAATAGGTGGAATTACCAGCAACAGTCAACTAGAAACTGTGTTACTGTAAAAAAATAAAACATTTTAACAAAAGTCTCTTTTGTTAGTTCAAAACGTATTTACGTTAATACGTAGATACATTAGACCGTCTTTTTAACCAAATTCGTTCATTCGATTTTAAATGTCGAAAAATCGCATATAAATTTATGACGTTTAAATATATTTGTTATGACATAACATATGACAACTATTTTCCTTTTTCCTTATTTTCATCTTTTCAATAATATACTGTTTGTTAAAATTGGACGGAAATTAACTTTTGGTGGCAATTTTTCAATTTTAATGCAGAAATTTGGATTTAAAACAGTTCTTAAAAATCACTACTATGGTATTACAATAAGGTTAATAAATCTTAAATTTAAGTTTTTTTTTATAAGAAAAGCGAAAAGAACATATTTTGAAAAACTCAAATTGACCAAAGGTTTAATGAAGTAAGCTAAACACTATTTTTATAGGCATTTCAAATTTTTGAAGATCGTGTGAAATTTTTAACATTATCTTGAGGTTCTATTATTTTTGTACTGGTTGTTACTGGTTCATACTTCCTTTGTCAAAGTAGTTCTAATAGACTGAAAGTTCTTACTCTAAAATGCTCGTCACATTTTTGCTGATAGTGATGAATTTGGATACGAACCACAAGCACAAACAGTTCGTACAATGTAAATTTTTATAAAATTAACAGTTCTTTCTTTGGAACTAAAAAAAAATTCTTTAGTGCTACACATGCGAAAATAACGCAAAATACAAAAAAGTCGTCAATGTGATTCTAGCCATATTTTGTTTTGAAAAGTAATATATAAAGATGAGAACAACTTCGCCGTAGGAATTATGAGAAATTTTCAACCTCTTTCAAGTTATAATCAGTACAAAAATAATAGAATCTCAAAAAAACTTGAAAAATTCACTTGACCCTGAAAAATTTTTAGCTTACTTCATCAAACCTTTTGTGATTTTTTTAATATGTTTTCTTTAACTGGGTGCTTAAATCATTTCATTCCGAAAACTTTGTCGCACAGTATTATAAATGAAATAGCAATTATTTTCTAAAAGAAATATCTTCTTTTTTTCCATATCGTCATAATTTGCTAACTTGATTCTTCTGGAAAAACATTTTCAGATTTTAACATGCATACGGAATAGCTCCACCTCTTTTAAAGTATTGTCAAAACATGAAATATGACAACAATTTTGCGTTTAATAAATTTGGAATTGCAAATTCCTTCCTATTATGCCAGATGTGGCGTACTGCACTTGAAGCTTTTACATAAAAGTAGAACCTTATTATCACTACTGTTAATTTATGATGTTGTAATTAATTTTAAAATACCAAGAGATCTCTTAGATACTCTGAAGTCTTTTATTAAGGTACTTGCCGAACACATTATGCATTCACGCACCTGTTAATAGAGCTTTAAATGAATTAATAGTATAATTTCAAGAGAATCTTTGAAATTGATGCTAAGAAAATCATGTTTAAATTGTGTATATAATAATTTATGTTATTTTTATAATTTTTATACATATTTGAATAATAATTATTTATTGAAGATAAAGAAAATTATATTCATTTTATGTATCGCAGTCAGTAAGAGTTGAAATTCATTGACTTAAATAACTAGTTAGTTGGATCCTAACACAACTTAAAATATTCTTCTCTCACATGTAAAGTAAAAGATGACACAATTTGTTTATATTCTCTCAAATGTTTCTGCGACGCAATTCTTGCGTGTTTTTATTTATGAAGTGATTCAAAAAAGCAGCAATTCGACTCATTGTCAGTAAGTTTTGATTTAAAGCTTAAGTAAATGTTCATGTTAAACCCTGCGTTTTACTTTTGATTATTTAATGTTTCGCATTAATAAAAAATTTTCAGGCTGCAAACTGAAATGTTTGTGCAAAGAAACTATAAGATATTTGCATTTAAAATATAGTTTGCGAATCTTGTTTCAAAGATACTTAAAAAAGACTGTTAATAAAAAGCTTTGGCTATATATAGGTTAGGTTAGGTTAAAGTGGCTGATTCGATAAACGACTCAACAGCTAGGCCAGTGCAGGCCCGTTGTGATACCACATGTTTCTACTTCCTCTTCACATCTGCAGCTTCTGCAAAAATCATTAGCTATAAGTCCTCACCGAAGAGCATGCGTTCCGATTAAGCAGTGACCTGTGAGGATTCTGTAACGGCACACTAAATGGTGGGTTTTGCTTTCATGTTTCAAGATGGCTTTGACTGGGAAGTTGAATCCACATTTGAACATGGAGGCCAGAATTCGCCAACACAGCGTCGTTTGCAAAAATTACTGACATACTGCTCATACCACGGCTGACGCGTTCGAGGTGTGACAGCTGATAGGTGATAGGTGACAGTTTTACTTTAGTTGATTCTATCGTACAAATATTTTCTGTCGGAAATAACTCAATTTTAAATTTCTTAATTTCACTATCTGGCATTGTAGACGAAGATTGATTTAAGCAATTTTTCTTTACATTAAAATCGTTGAAATGTTTTTTTGTATGCTTTTGACATGCTGATAAATTTGAAAATAGTTGATCACAATGCTCAAATGCGCATTGAAAATTGTCATAAAGTCCAAGTCCATGAATTAATTTTATATGCCTTATAAGAGGCGCAAGCTCATTGAAATGATCTTGACAAATGGAACAATTTACGAAAGATGCCATAATTTTACTTCTTGAAAATATTTAAAAATTCAATTAATGCAGAGCTTTTAACATCTTGTGGAGTAGAGATTTCATAAATTTGCTTTTGCTAAAAAAAAACCAAATGAGGTTTGACTCGGTTGGATAATTTAAAAAGAGAACATGGAAAACTTTGAAACATGCATCTAAAGCAATAATAAAGGAACTAAATTTCAGTAAATAAGTATCAAAACTTACATAAAACTCATTAACAATTTTGATGTCACTACCAATAACAATAAGATACGGTTGTATCGTCGTTTTCCGTTGTAATTAACTATTAAGCTTATCTTCTCTTATCCTCTGCAAGTCATTTACAGATTTGATGTGCACAATACTGCTGTGAATCGCATCTCTTATCGTTACTTTGTTTATGATGGTTTTCCTTCAACCTCAGCTACATATATAGTCTCTCTTATCATATATAGATCTATATATCTCTATACATATATATATATATATAGCAGTGTCGGGCAAAATTGAAAAACCTATTCACATGTGATTGAGCTAGATTTGCTGCCGACGTCAATGTTTTCACATGTACACAATAAAAATTTCGTGTGGCGTACGAACAGTAGCCGAGTTATGACTTTGGTTCGTGCTTATGAGAAGCTGTGAGCTTAATTTTGCTATTCAAATCATGTCAGTTGACGTTAAGCATTCAAGAAGGCAAGAACTCGCTTCTGCTCGCTTCGCAACTACAGAGAGAAAAATGTTTAATGATAAATGGATGCTAGATTTCTTTTTTATAGAAAATACAAACGCTGTAGCGCAATGTCTTATATGCGAACGCACTGTTTCTCGTTCCGTATTGATGTATGTGCAAAGGCATTACTTTGTCACGCACAATTCAATTTAATTTTAGGAGAAGAACGAAAACTAAAGCTTTTCGAATTAAAAGCTAAATATTTTTTAAGGTTTATTGCTGATGATTTTAATCAAAATATAAATAATTCTTATATTCATCATAATATTTCTTCATTACAATTTAAAAAGGCATCCTATGCTGTGTCATTGGCCTTGGCAAAAAAATGCCGACCGTATGAAGATGGTATGTTTTTTAAAGAATTAAGTCAGGTTGTTTTCAGTTTTTTTGGGGAGCAAGGAAATGAAATGCAACAAATTGTAGAACAAATACGTTTATCCAGACGAACAATAACTCGCCGAACGGAAGTTATTTGTAAATATTTATATTTTACCACTAAGCAAAGGTTATTAAACTGCAAATTTTTTTCTATATGTCTTGACGAGAGCACGGACATAAATAACTTAAGCGTATTAATCATATGTGTTAAGTCAGTTGATGAAAACTTACAAACAACAGAGGAAATACTCTCCGTTGTTTCAATGCATGGGCATGTTACAGGCGAAAACCTCTTTAAAATACTACAACAAAATGTTTTTTCACTTTTTAACAAAAAAAAGTTGACTGCGATTTGTACTGATGGAGCCAGAGTGATGACTGGAAAAAATCAAGGGCTGATAGGTTGGTTAATGAAAAATAATATAAAAATTCCAGCTTTTCATTGCATTATCCATCAGCAGTCGCTTTTTTCGAAAGAGTTAAACCTTTCCTATGTAATGGAAATAGCCATCAAAATTATTAATGCAATTCGAGGGGGGCATAATGCACTACGGCACAGAAAATTTAAAGATTTTCTCGATGAACTTGATGCCGAGTTTGGTGATTTAATTTTGTTCACAGAGGTTCGTTGGCTTAGCCGTGGTAGGAGCTTGCAACGCCTTTTTGATTTGAGGAATGAAGTTTTACTGTTTTTGGAACAAAATTTCTTTTCAAAATCGGATGATTTAATTTCAAATCTTAAGAATAAAGATTTTTTATTAGACTTAGCCTTTTTATGCGACCTTACTCTTTTATTAAATCAATTAAATCTGTCACTGCAGGGTAAAAACAGACATATTTTTGAGCTAGTGCCTATTGTAGAACACTTTGAGCGCAAACTAAATATTTTAATAATTCAATTAAAAAATAATGATCTGTCCAATTTGGATAAAACCAGGATAATATGGTCAGATAATTTAAATTTTAATAAATTAATAGACTATACAAGGATTGTTGAAGAGTTATTAATAAATTATAACAAAAGATTTCAAGATTTTCAGATAATTAAAACCGCAATTGAATTGCATAATAATCCTTTAATTTGCAAAATTAACGACCAACCAACAGAAATACACGCAGAGCTAACAATGCTGCGCAATGATATAAGCCTTCCCTTGGAAATGGGTCAACATTTTTGGAAACAGGTAAGAGAGGAAACATATCCAAATATTAAACATGAAATCTTCAAAATATATTCTATGTTCAGTTCCTCATACGATTGCGAGGTTGGATTTTCAACCCTCAAAATTATACAACATAAATTTAGAAACCGTTTATCAGATGAACATATCTCAGATTTACTGCGCATTAAAAGTTATGAAGGCAACATAAATATAGACGATATAATAGAATTTGAAAAGTTACTATAAAAATAATAATAATAATAATGATAATGATAATAATAATTATAATAATAATAATAATAATAATAATAATAATGATAATGATGATGATGATGATGATGATGATGATGATGATGATGATGATGATGATAATAAAATAATAAATAATAATAATAATGATAAATAATAATAATAATAATAATAATGATAATAATAATGATAATGATAACAATAATAATGATAATGATAATAATAATGATAATAATAATTATAATAATGATAATAATAATAATTAAAATAATAAAAAATGATAATAATAATTATAATTATAAATCATAATAATTACAATTATATAAATAAAACATAAAAAAATGCATTTTATTTACAGTGTAAATAAAACCAGCGCTGTCGCTCTCTCATGGACACAGACACAAGCTTGCATGTTTATGTATTGTTTTGCCCGACACTGATATATAGAGATCTATATATCTCTATACATATACATATTACTATTTATTACTTTTTATTTACATATTACTTATTATTTTATTACTTATCTTATCGTTACTTTGTTTATGATGGTTTTTCCTTCAACCTCAGCTACATATATAGTTGGCTTCAAGGCAGCATTCAGCAGCATAATCAATATGCAATCAGTGGAACCTGAAATTAAAATTAGTTTTAGTAAAATAAATGATATAATTATTTCACGATATTTACTTTCATCAACGGACGAGTTAAGTGAACGAAAAAGTTCTGCATTATATTTGTCTTTAATATGCTGTTTGTAAATGTGATTTAGTTTTTCTTTCAGAATTGGCCACTTGTTGATCATTTGGTACTTAGTGTTTGGATACATCCGGTCGTAATCAAATTCGATCTGCAAAGGAATGACATTAATATGTTTTTAAAAAAATCCTGCACTAAAAATACATATTTCATTCCAGACGCTTGCTTGTAAAAAGACCATCTCTTCAAAATATTGCTCAAGATTTCTGCTGATTGATTTTCGCTTCTGCGATATTCATAAGTTGATATCCAAATATCCATTGCGTCATTTTCATTACTCGTCAAATACTTCATCTTATTTTGCATAGAAAGTATGTCCGGTTCTGGTTGGACTTCTGCTATCTCAGCTTCAAGAGTTGTAGTTTTTTGAATTTCTGACTTAAATCGCTTACGATTCAAATTGTTGAACCGATTAAACAGAATTCCATTCGGATTCGCTTTACGGGTATCTTTTCTAGATATATAATAAATATCTTTCAGCCATTATATTCAGCTGATAAGGCCTTGGCATGATGTAGCTATTTTTGCTGGCGACGTAGAAGTGCTCAACAATTAAGTTGAGCAACTTTTTTCTATCAGCACGAGAGAGATTCTTCTTTTCTGCATACATACTTAAAATAGAATTTCCAATATTTGAAGAATTGATGATTTCTATGACACTCTATTAAATAAAAGCAAAACAAAAGACACGCTGCTAAATAAGTTTAATAATGTTCATATAATGTTTTAATTATGTTAAAGAATTTTTGTAGATTTTTAAGAGATTTTACTTTAAAAATAAAGCCACTTTGTATGGGAAGTACACGTGCTTTTCATCCAATTTTGCCAAATACCATAGTGATGGTCTATATTATATTTAAGAGCCTATGTGCCAAATTTGAAGAGATTTGTTTAATTTCGATAGGTGTTTAAGAGATTTTACGTTAACTTTAAAATTGCGCCTGTAATCGTGATCACAGACAGATGGACACACTGAAATCAACAGATGGTGATGCTGACCAAAAATATATAAACTTTTCTATACCTGTCATGCCTCCGTATTGACGTTGCAAAATGAATGACAAAGTTAATATACCCCTTACGCAGAACGCGTTGGGGTATAATAAATAAACACTTAAATGCAAAACTCGCTGTAATCGAGATCACAGACGGACACACGAAAATTAACTCAGGTGGTGATGCTGATTAAAAATATATATACTTTTCTATTCTTACGCAGAACGTGTTGGGGTATAAAAAATAAACACTTAACTGCAAAACTCGCTGATGAAGTGCGGCTCTTGTTGTAGACATCCTCCTCATCAATCAGTCTTCGTACGTTCGGCAAACAATTTTCATTTGAGACATTCTCTGGGAACTAAATATATGTTTTAATTAACAATACTTTCTTGCTTTTAATTGCTGTATTAAACGTTACTTACATTTTGCGACTTCCAATTTAATATTTTTTCCCGCAGCTCAGCTCTTAGCGCAATATTGCAATTGCCTGGAAAAATAAGTTCCAAGTCGTCCTTGTTTATGTATTGCAGCTTTTCATATGTAAATCCACATTCTGCATTTGTTTTAAAATCAAAAAAAATATAATAATATTAATTAATGTAGGATAACGCTACGCTTCTCTTTGTATGCACACTTAACAAACATAAGTATATAATTTTTACTTACCAAAAAATGCCTCACAAGTCGCTGCAAGATTGAAGCCATCCAATAATTGCATCAGTGGGTCATTCAGGTCAGGTGCTTCCTGCGTGACTTCAACAAACTCCAGAGTATCACTATTACCGCTAAAGTAGTACACTTCCGACTCGCTATTCAATAAATTTGCGCAATTTTCTGATTGGAAATTTATATCCATTGCTTTCAATAGTTATTGCAGTTTAATAGTGATGTGCTTTCTATGATAGATCCTTTTACTTTGCTCAACAATTTAAAGCAATTTCTGTGCTGCGTTCTTTTGTTATTTTTGAGTTGTTGGCAGTGCTTTTTGTTTTATTTTTCGCATTCAATGTCAGTTTGTTGTACTTTGATGTGTTGCAGCAAGCAAGTAATTTGCATAACACTTACCTCGTGTTGTTTATTAAAGAGCACAAGCAAAGTGCAAACGAAATGCAAAAAAATTGCTTTCTATTCTGGAACAAAGTAAAAGGGATCATATATTGATATCAACATTTATAATGTTAAATATATATGAAATACTATCAATTTTACAGTAAAACACTGGTAAACTAGAAAACGTTTTTAATGTAATTTTAACATTAACAATTGATATTGCAACGTAAAACATTAAATTAGAAATTTGATATTTTTCTTATCACTTTAACATAATACATGTCCACTTAACATTTTTTAACGTAAAATCAACCTTTTCTGATTTACATTGGAAATAACATTACAAAACGTTAATTTTACATTGCTACTTTTTTCTGAGTGTAGAGTTCTATAATCGTTTTTAGTCAAAACAAGTATTTATAACTGAAATTTTAATTTCAAATATTTATTTAACAATTTTTCCTTAAGGTGATTATGCTAATAATAATATAATAATCTTAAAATATAGGAGAATATTTTTTGTAATTGAATTTTGATACTATTACTCCTCCCACCCCAACAAAAAAACTGTGGGGGAGGTTTCATAGTATCAAAATGTTTGTCAATGACTCTCTCTATCCTAATGACCTCTATACAACATTGACGTAGAGTGTCAGGGTTGGGGAAACGTTGCAGCATGGTAATTGCTTCCGTTAGAGCTGTGGCAACGTTATCATCCCAACAGTTCTCACATAAAATATCAAGGTATCGTTTAAGAACTCTAGAGGGCTAATGGTCCATAACCCTAGACCCTCTTGATGCCTATGCAGAGATAGATATTTACAATATCCTGACCCAATAAAGCTTAGCGTCTCAGAAGAAGCTCCAGAGTCCCTTGAAGCTTCATCACTATCCCACAGCTTCAAATACGACTTGTAGGATCTAGGAGCTGAAAAGAAAAAAATATTAAAAATAAGTTTTTTATTTAATTTTTGCAAATAAATACAAGTAAGCTTACCTCGATTTTCTTCATGGTAGTATGTCGACATTTTCGCGTCAGCCGTATACATAGTAGTAACAAGTTCTACTTTTTTCTTCTGAGGGACTAGATGTTCCTCCATCCACCACTCATTATGCCGTTTCAGTTGTTCCATGCGAAACAACTGAAAGGCCTTATAACTCTCTTCTAGATTATTGTTGTTGTTGTTGTTGTTGTTGTTGTTGGTGTTGTTGTTGTTGGTGTTGTTGTTGTTGTTATTCATTATGTATTTTACAATTATGTGAAAACGTACAAGTTTAAATATCAAAACGATCTGCTATTATAAAATCATTTGGTGTGTTCTTTTATACTCAATTTTAGTTAACAAACATAAGGGAAAAATAGATTTTATCAGGAAAAATTCTTACTAACTATTAAATTTATAAATTTTTTTTTGTCAGGATCAATTCTTATAAAACTATAAAAATTCAAGTTTTGTTTATTTTCTTTGACTTGAAAAAATGTTGTAACAGAAAAAAAAAATCCTAATCAGAGGGAACGACAAAAGTAAGTCTCCCTCAATCGAAAAATGCTGAAACGAGAAAATTGAGTCTTCCTTCACTTAAAACATAAAAACTGTACCAAAAAAAAAAAAAAAAAGAAATCAGAGGAAATGATAAAATTATTTGTTTATCGACAGCTCAACTTAATGCATTCATTTGTTAATAAGAAAAAAAAACAAAATATAACGCAAATTTTTTCTCACGAAAACCTACATGTATAATATTCTTATTCTTATAAAACAAAAAAAGAAAAAAAAAATAAACAAGAAACGAGTGGAGTTCAAGAATAACAAGAAATAAACAAGAAACGAGTGGAGTTCTATAGGAATATTTCTTTATTATGGAAAAAAATGTTTATAATTTTATAATTGCAAGCAACCAAAGAGATAAAATGATTTAATATTCAGATAATTTTAGATTCCTTATATGTAATCACATATACTTTTAACTTTTTATTACTAAATCCCAATAGCTTCCCTATACTGGTTGACCTAAAAATCTCCAAACTCATATGAATCTTCTCATACTATAATAGTATGAGAACTTATATGAAATAAATTGTTATAACCATATATATATATATATATATATATATATATAGGTATATATATTAGGAAAACGAATGAAATGCTTCAAAATCGATAAGTCCACAAATATATTTTGTAGACAACTCAATTGAAGGAAAAAAATATTTTTTTACTACCTGTATTGTTATGATTCCGCTTAAAGAGATTGCTATTATCATTACGGGTTCTCGTTATGGACTAACGATCGTTATTTGTTATCTGCTTAGTAAAAGGTGTTGTTGTACTCTTGTCCCCAACATTAAATACCAATTATTTTAAAAATTATATAGTATCTCTTGTAGTCCAGATCATTTTTTATATGACTTTAAGAACATGACTTTTCCAATACAATAGCATTCGTTTGAGCGAATAATTAAATATCAAAGCATATTTGTTTTCTTCAATATCTATGATTGTAATCTATCACATGAGTTATCTCTTTGACAAAACTTTTTTGGTAAAAACTCTATCGAGAATATATCTTTTTTTTCAAGTCTTTGTTGTTTGAGTATGCTATAGCGTGTAGTCTACAAGCAGCATCCAAGTAAAAAATTAATGCCTTCATCACCTCTAGATAAATATTTATCTTGTTTTGTACCAGATCCATAAAACTGATATCCAGGCCAATGAAGGTAAATCGGAAGTTTGTTGATTATTTTATTTAGAATACCTTCTCCAACAAAGGATTACTGATTACAGGATTACAGGAGGAATTACTGATCGGCTGAAAAATTAAGGGATTGGCGCTCCAACCAGTGTTGCCGGAGTAAACTTTTTTTTTTTTTTAGCCAGAACACAAAAAAAAAGTAGCAAAAACATTAAAAATATAGCCAAAATTTTTATTCATGTATTTAAAGGAAAAAAAACGTCCATGCTGATTTTCTTAACTTTGCTTAAGTTTCTTTAAGCATTCTTTAATCATGTCAAATTATTGTATATTGGGCTGTGTTCAAAATTGCAACAAATTCAGCAACAATTTGCAAAAAGAGCTGTCCACACTGGACACTACAAACTTCAAAGAAAGTCGACTTAGTGAGGTCAGTATAGCCAGATCTTTTTGTGCAGTGCTTCTGAATAAGTTGCAATCTGAACACAGCCTTATTGCGTTGTACTACACGATTGACATTATTGGTATGTCGAGTTCAAATGAAGGGAAAATTCACCATCGTGAAATATTTTAAATCATTTAGGTTAGGGCAAAAATTTAATTTTCGCCAAAATAAATAAAAAAATACCTGAATAAAAAAATAGCCAAATGAAACATAAAATCGCCAAATAGCCAAAAATTTACCGCGGACAAGAAAATAGCCAATTTTGGCTATAAATAGCCAAAACGGCAACACTGGTTCCAACAAGAAGTCGACAGATGAGCGCTGGATAGAGTTTTTTCAGCACATGCATGTAAAAAAAGTTCCCTTCGAAGAATTTGCAATGATTATCGAATTAATTCTATGTTTTCCTATCTTGTCGGCGCCGGCCGAGCGAGTTTTCGCAAAAGCTAAATAAATCTGGAAGCATAAAATCGTCCCAGCCTTAAAACTGCAATGTTAGCTCAATGTTACAAGTTAAATGCAACTGGGATAGACTTGTATTGATTTCTTCAAGTTTTTAAAAACTCGCCCAAACCTATTGCTGATAATTTCCTCCCAGAATAAATACAATTTCAAACAACCTGAATGTCAATGACAACTGATGTCAGTGCAACTCGTTAACTTGGACTCAGATTAAATATCGATGTAGTTTTTGGTACAATAAAACTTAATTTTTGAATTAAATTGAACAATATATTTTAATTCTTTGTGTTGAATCGTTTCACTAACTTCAGAGAATCAATGCAAGGCAAGGTTCAATGTTTTGTCGTTATTTACGATAGTTTGAGTCTAGTTGTCTTGCCTAGTGACCACAGATATATTGAAAAACACTGAAATTTCAAAATTAAAAAAAAAACAAATGTACTGGATTTTACTCGGAGAGAGTTGATATCATTATTTATGCACGATCAATCAGATAAGCAATTTGTACACGTAAAAAAAATCAATCTTTTTATCTTGTTTTGCATAATAACGTGGCATGGTGACTGAAAATGAACAAAAAACGAAAAAATTTAGTAAAAATATTTGTTGATTTATTCATACATTTTTATTTTGCATAAAAAAATCATGAACACACCAAATGTGGAGCATAATTCCTTGCAGCATGGCGGTGTGTGAGTGACTTGCTGAAATGTCATGCAAAAGGAATTTTGTATGTTGAAAGGCCAAGGGCCGGCCAATGATAATAATTAGCATATTAACCCGTGTTGGTTCATAGCGATACGTTAACAACTGATGCAAATCAAGAACGCAGAAAAATATTTGCAGAAACTTCTTTCCGGGCTAGTAATGTGAAAATATGCTTAGGCTATGAGACGACGTTAACAGTTGTGTTGAACTATCTATCTTGACATACTGCTGAAAAATGGCAGTGTTTCACGATTTCCCATGGCTCACGATATCCCACTTTCCCCTAATTATAAATAATTATACGTATACTATTATATTTATTATAATTTATTATAATTATACTTTATAATTTATACTTTATAATTTATTATAATTATATTATTATTATAATTATAATATACGTATTTATTATAATTAATAATTATTTCTTTTATATTCTGCAGGCAACTTGGGTGAAGTTCTAATTCGCTGCAACAATGTATTGTATATAAAAGGCGTTGATCATGAGGATGAAGAAGGCGAAATGCGAGATTAACGACTGAAATCTTCACTAAGGATCATTTAGTTTATAACATCTTCGATAGTTTTATTTTCTAAGCAAAACAAAGTATATCTGCATTTGTACTGTATATATTCAAACTTCACAATATTTTGACTAAAACTTGAATATTTAACTGTTCGTAAATATATCCTGATATCTGGTTTTCACTATAATTTTTACTATATAATATACATGGTAACGCTGAAGCAAGCAGTGCACATTACTTGTCATTTTTATACATTATGAAATCATTTTATGTTAGCTTTGATATATTAATTTTTATTAGATTTTAATTTTTTCAATATTATTGTTCCGTTTGCTGATGTTGCAGAGATCGGCTGCGTTGTTTGTCGACTAACTTAACTCTTCGTCTGACAGACGGGTCTGGCCAGACATATTTCGATTTTCGGGTCAATTAAATATATTTGTATTTTAGATAAAGACTTGAGTCCAGGTACCCTCCTAAAATTTTTTTGGCTATTGATCTATCACTATGATAATTTGTAAAACGCCTTGCTACAAATTAAACCCAAAAGGCAACACATGAAGTATCTTTATGTCCTGACGGCATAAATCTCATGTGCATAGGGAAGTAGGAGAACATTTTTCGAACATTTGTAAAAAGAACCTACGGGTATCCTCATTGGGAGGATGGTGTCTGGCTAGACCCTATGTATTTTGTATAGAAACATGGGACATATACAACATTTTTTCATTTAATTTCTTTTTTAATTAGTCAAAAAATTTACAAATTTCTTACTGACTAGTCTTGGATTTTAAGTTATGATATGTTTATATACAGGGTTGTCCATAAGCGCCTATTTTATTTTTAAATAAATCAAAGAAACCACAATTTTTTGTCTGTTCGTCATGAATATCATTTAATTGGGTTCAATTAAATTTCCTTACATCATTTCTTGAATATGATATCTCGTAAATGGTCGCCATTGGCCTCTACGACATATTGTGCCCGTTTTGCAGTATTTTATATGGTTTTCTTCAACATTTCGATGGGAATGGCGGTTATTTCTTGACGGATGTTGGTTTTCAGCTCTTCTAGGGTCTTTGGCTTGTTGACGTAAGCCTTTGATTTCAAATAACCCCACAAAAAGAAGTCTGGAGGCGTTAAATCTGGTGATCTTGGCGGCCAATCACCATTTTTTGACATCAAACGGCCAGGGAACAATTGCTTCAAAAAATCGATTGTAGTGCGGCTTGTGTGTGGTGGCGCGCCGTCTTGTTGAAACCAGTAGTGC
The DNA here is from genome assembly GCA_914767935.1 of Coremacera marginata. Taxonomy (NCBI): domain Eukaryota; kingdom Metazoa; phylum Arthropoda; class Insecta; order Diptera; family Sciomyzidae; genus Coremacera; species Coremacera marginata. The sequence goes on from OU612046.1 coordinate 102,334,600, forward strand.
CTGATACGCTTTCGACGAACGATTGGCATGAAAAAATTGTTTATCAGATCGCGATAACGCTCCTGATTGACAGTAACTCTGTGGCCATTATCATCTTCGAAAAAGAACGGCCCAATGAGCATTTTAGCACAAACGCCGCACCAAACAGTGACTTTTGCATCGTGAAGAGGTACCTCTTGAATCTCTTGTGGATTTTCAGTTTCATAAAAACGATAAATTGTTTTCTTGGAAGGCGCACTTTTCACTTTATTTATTTTTTTGAAAGCACGTTGAGTTTTCACTATTGACTTGTTTTGTTGAATGTAAATTTCAACAACTTTAGAGCGTTCGCGTGGCGTGTACTGTTCCATTGTAAACATTTGCTTGGAATGACGCTTCAAACGCGGTATGTCATTAGTCGATTTGGCATCACTGCGGAAAGTTACAGTGTTGCCAGATGGGCGCTTCGAATATTGACAACCCTGTAAGTATTGATACATCTCTGGTGCCAGCCACCACTTAGGTACTTTTAAGTTTTAGTTTTAATAAACACTCTCGTGGAACAATCAACGTGATCAGTCGCATTTTATTTTCGTTCCTCAACTTACAAATTTAACCTTCGCATCATCAAGCAGCAGTCGTCACATCAGCTAAGGTCAGTCGCACCGTGACCAGCCGACCGAGCGGACGTGCCAGTCCCGATCCTATCCCTTTCCTCCTCGCTTTGTGGTAGACACAGAGTTGAGCTTTTTACACTCCTCTCTGCCTGTCTCCCACAATACTCTAAACGAGCTCCGCTCTCTTCGAGTATTTCACCACTCGAGCATGATATTGGTTGCTAAGCTTTTTATACTAGGTAGCTGTACCATTCTCACCATCGCTCCACAAGAACCATACCCACCACTGAGAACCTTCCTATTTGAGTAGATACAGGGTTGAGCTTCTTATACTCCTCTCTGCCTGTCGCTCACCACACGAGCTACCCCTGGCTGTTGAGCTTTTTATACTCGACAACCAAATCACCATCTTCGCTTCACACGAGCCATACTGACCCCTGAGTATCTCCCTGTTTGAGTTAGACGCTGAGTTGAGCTTTTTATACTCGATTTAGTAGATCTCTCTCTTCTGCGCTCCACCGAGCTATACTCACCTTTGAGTATCTTCCCCTTTGAGTCGACACTGAGGTGTAGAGCACACGCTCCACCCAGGCGCCACTCTCATCCTCGCTTCACACAAGCCATACTCACCTCTGAGTATCCGAAACAAACGGACAGACAGAGAGCCACACGCAACGAGTGCACAGCAACAAGCACTCACACATACACACTCACTCAGAAGCAGGAGAAACTAGAATCGTACCGCCAAGAAGTACGACAACGACGCTAAAGAAAGTACAGTCACGCCATCACATAGTGACCAACGTCAAAAGCACTATTTTTATCCTGATCAACCTGCCCTCCCTTGAAGGGCCAAATTGCAATAAGAAACACCAAGCAACCCACCAAATGTTTGCCAACCGATTCTGCCACCACTAGGCAAATCACCATCATAATCATCGACAGCCACCAAGGCTTTATCAGCAAACGACGGTCACCACGGCCATTGCTTCTTTGTCGGAATCCTCCAGCAAGGACCGACCCTGGACAGCCGCTGAGGATGCCTCAGCAAATTAAGGTTGTAACGCAAGGAGGTTCGTTACAAGTGGAGCCCGAGCAGGGACCCTGTAACAGAAACAGGGGACTTCAACACAGCAAACATCAAAAAAACACACACATAAAATGCTCCTATAACAAACTACAAAACGCTCTAATACATAACGCTCCAGCAGCAAACAACATAAATAATATAACATATTGTATAATAAAATACAAAACTATCTAATCCAACATGCTCCAGCTGCAACTAATCTAAATTAAGTCACACTTAATCGCTCCAGCAGCAACTACTACACAAGGCTCTACAAGCCAACTACACATCTCAACACAAGGCTCTAGCAGCAAACTAAACACACGAATCTAATCTAATCTAAACAAACTAAACAAGCATAACAAAAACAAGTCAAATATAACAAAAATAAAATCCTAATACAAATGAAAGATATGCATTTCTATCAAGCGTCAAACGTAAAACAAACAGGTGCATTTTATCAAATATCAAACAAACAAGGAAAAAAAAAATCAAAAAAATCATCAATCAACGGCAGCAAGGTCATAACTGCCCAACGACATGTCGAAGCTACAGACCATCACTCAACGCCATGATGAAGACGTCATGGATCTACAGCCTCCGGAAGGATAAACTACTCACATTCCTGAAAGAATTTAACTTCGACGACACAGGCACCGTAGACAAGCTACGCAAACGTCTGAGCGCATTCGCCAACGACGGTAAATTTGAGGATGAGGCGAAGAAACGACTCATGGAACTAGAAACAAAGTTTACACGAGCCGTATCACCAACGGTCCCCACCAATAATGAGTTGTCCCAGATACCGCACGTTTGAGAGCACCAGCTGCTAAACAACCGATGCACTACATCACCTTTCAATACGAAGTGCCATCACTTAGAGGTTCTTCTTCCCGCCACACTACTTAGAGCGACTTGAAGATGACGTCTGGCGACGTGACCAACATCCATGGGAGAAGTTCAAAGACTACTTATTGGCTCTCCAAAACATGATGCGTCACGCGAACGCATCATGGAACGCATCTATCAAAATATGCACAACAACTACCAGTTGTACATTCGCCGTCGAGATTTTAACACGATAGAGGATCTGATGTACCTAGCAGCGGAATACGAGCGTCTTAACGGTAAGCAAGCTCATCCGTCACCAGATCGCGTGCCTCAAGTCAACTATGCACGCCTCGATATACTGCACCACGACAACATGAGGAACGACATCATCAAGTCACGCAAGATGATAGTAACAAAGTCAGTGCACGAGTATGCCGACGATGTGCACGAGAAGGACATCTCACAGAAAATTGCAGAAACCCACAGGTTCTTTTCTGCTGGGAATGTGGTCGACGAAATTCACGAACTATTGAGTGCTGCCGCAACAGACTGGAAACTACAACGAACCATGCCGAGAATAGGGACAAGCATGGTCAGCAATTCGCACAGCCCCACTGCGACGCGCCATCGCCAACGTCACACAGAACGACCAGCTGCACAATAGCATCATTCGTCACAAGCCCCGAATGATATGACCAGGCGAGTACAGTCAATCTTTAATATGGTCCAACAACACCAAGGTCAAGCCATACTACACGCAGGCCGTCAACAACGACAACAACAACGAAAAGGGTGTTCATGAAGCATTCGGTAAAAAATCACGCCTTCAACCAGATGCACCAACCAAGCCAGCAATTACACGTTCACGCTCAGCCACCAGCACCGCGCGAGTATCATACACCACGTCACATGCCAACAGCCGCAATACACTGAGCCAGCAGCGCCAGAACCAGGGCACTTAGTGTCACCTACAGACCAATCTCAGCCTCACCCAACTGAGCCAGTGGCGTCAGCACTAGGCGACATAGAGCCTCCCGTCGAGCCAACAACGACAAAATTAAACGCAAATACGCTTCATACCGAGGAAATAACGGCGTGCGATCAAACGCTTCCAACATACTCACTAGCACCACACGCGTGCCAACAATAACGCCATACAGTAGCAGTAGCACCATGTTCACAACGTGAGCAATCGCATGCAAACCCTCCAGTGCCACTGAAGCTTTCACAGGAGCATAATATCAGGCCACCAGAGCCGCCTGATATTGAAGGATCTGCAGAAAGCAGCATCACACCACTATCACACTAGACCATCCAACAGGTACCACAGATCTCAACAACGTTTCGAATTCAGCAGATAACACGTCACCAAACTCCAAGTACGTAAGAATCGTTAGAATCCAAACAGTTGCAAACCAATATAGGATTCAATAGAGCAGAAGATGAAAATACAGCACAGGACTCTTCTACCACATTAAGACCTAACCTAGTCAACAACGCAAGGACTAGGGCTGCAATTCGAGCACATCGCGTCGTGTGGGATCCAGGAATCATGATAATTAAGCAAGAAAACTGTCGACGTCACACAGCGCATCTCAGCGAGATCAAACAGTTTCACTCTAGCAGCAGAGCCGAAACATCTAAATAATGCGTCGTTTGTTTTCATACCGCGGCATCACCCGCGTCAACAACTAAGATCCGCGGCATCACCCACGTCAACAACTGAGAACCGCGACATCACCCGCGTCATTATCTGAGATCCGCAGCACCAACTGCGACAAAAATCTGGGACCTGCAGCAGTACCTGCATAAGCAACTACGTTCTCTCTAACGAAAATCTACAAAAACATCTACAACAAAATATGGCATCTCATTATCACATCAAATACCAGCCTACCAAATATAAAAATACCATACTCTAGTCATCCTACCAAATGATAGGATGGACAGAAGAAAAAAAAGTACCTAAATCATCAACTCAAATAAAAAAATCCAACTTCTAACAGAAAGCATACAGCCGTCATCGAGTCTGCAAATAAAGGTAGCATAACCTCCAAATTCAAAACAAAGCAGAAAATATTCAACATCCCAATATTCAAGCGAAGTGCAAAGCACGATCAACACAAGCAGCTCACTACAAGAAAGAGGAGAAGTGACACCAAAATATCCTGAGCGGCAACAAATTCCCCACACGATGACACCAATACTCACCAGCACCTCATGGGCAAAAAGACAATAAAGTGGCAACGCCAAAATCAACGGAAATTGAAAGCTTTCAAACATAAGTTTGAAATCGCAACGCTTACTGTGTTTTCTATCATCAGAGGGACAACATCGTGTTTTTAAATTTCGAAGCCTAGCCAATTGAACTGCGCATTTGTGATCAAGTTAATTTCAGTTAAACCAATAAAAACCCAGCGTCGTTACAAGTGTGCGCAAAATAGTGCAAATCCTCGCATAATTATTAACCGCCATCTAACTTCGCAGTTTTCTTTTAAAAACAAGTATCAACAAGTTTTGTGTTTCATCAGCAAACTCGCTAAACTGTTTTTTTCCAAACAGTTGCAAAGTGTATAGCGAGAAGTACTCACTAACGCGATCCTGGATAAGTTTGAACGCACCAAAGAAACGTTTGGCAAGCAAATCCGCGAATATAATAATTCACGCACTCGCATCATCTACTAGTCCAGCTACTACCACCACCACCGACAAGGCAGCGATGCCGTGGCGCAAAACGCAAAGCCAGTACGCCAACACAAGTACAGCAAGCTCGATTTGTGCAGACACCACCGCATGCGTCTAACAGCGCAACGGTGGCCAACACAAACGCCACGCCACAGCAGGCGATACAAGTATGCGTTGCTCCTAGTACCAGCAGTAGCTCAGGACAAAGCCGCACGCATTCTGAGCATGCGCAACAGACTCCAGCATGCATAACTACCGACGCCCATAGCAGCCTCATGCAAGCAGGCGATATTAACGTTGAACACATGCCATCCATGCCAGCCGTACCAGCAACAATTGAGTTGTCAAGCGATGACGACGACGAAATGGACGAGACCAGTCTCTTCACATTCTCGACAGGGTCGGGAGGCATCAATGTACACATCCACGACTATGGCTGTCTTGCCACTGGACGCTTTCTAAGTGATAGAAACATCAAATTCTTTATCAAATGGATCGAGCGAGTATACGTACCTAGACACAATGTCGACGAGATTTTTATATTCAGTCCGTTCTTCTACGAACGCTTGACACACGCCGCTGCAGCACCAGGTGAGACACTACACACCTTAGGGCAACGCCACCACGCAGATGTCAGCGCATGGACGCACGAGCACGACACCACAGAATGTAACTTCATTGCTATACCGATAAACCAAGTGAAACATTAGTTCATCGCCATAGTCTGTTTTCCGACGCTACGAGGACCACACTTCTACGGGCCTGTAAAGATGACGAAGTCAGGCTAGCTACACCCAATAGCGCGGCCACTCATCCTTCTGATGGATTCTCTCGCCCCCACCGATAGGTCACACGTATTCGAGCCAATACGCAGCTATCTTACGAACAAGTTCTGGCCAAGCGGGCATACCAGATGCCATACATTTTCACTGAGGCAAATCTACCAGGCCACCGAGTGACAGTCCCACAACAGGAAAACCTGACGGATTGTGGACTCTACGCTCTACAATTTATAGAGAGCTTCATAACGAATAAAATTCCGGATTTTCGAACGCCAATCGATCGCAGCAACTGGTTAATAAGAGATCAAATGCAATTAAAGCACAGACAAATCAGCGAGTCGCTTCAAGAGTTAGCAGGTCAAACTCTGCCAACTATACCGCTACCAGCGGTCACCAGCGAACCAGCGAGCCATGCCTCAAACGCACAACAGGTGATTCCACTCAGCGACACTAAAGTTACCCGCGCAAGTCCACCAATAGCGACTTCAACGATGTCAAAGATGACATCACCAACGACAGCCATGATACATTCAACAGTAGGCTTACCCGACATGTCAACAGAGCTACCACCCGCAACAATTGTGACACAATTAGCGCAATGGGCACGTAGCGATATCAGCAAGACATCATCAAATTTATCGACGTCACCGACATTTGACGTGCCACCAGCAGCTTTATTTGTGACACTTCAAACACAAACGACATATGACACGCGAAGTGAACATTTACCAGCAGCAACATTTTTACCAGCATGTACCCATACAAGTGACATACTTGCGGCCCAGAAGGCAGCACCAATTGCCTCAGTATTTGAGCCCAAGATTTGACAGCGACGATAGCAGCAACAGTGGCACTACGCCACTTTTCACGCTTCTAAAAATTCATTTTTAATCGCGAATACAAAAATTTCACCTGCACATTCATTTTATTAAAGAAACTGGCCCAATTTCATTCCTTCGAATTTTTTTAAAGTGTGAGATGGGATTTCGCTGATAATATTGGGTTTTAACGAGCATATTTACCCTTTCAATGGGTATCAACTATTCCAATAACTACTTTTCTCTATAACACATATGGATTAGTCGTTTACGAAAAAAGATCCACCGAAACCGAGCCTCCTTTTTTTTGCAGCTTTGGACGTAGGGGCTAAAAATACACATTGAAAATAAAAAAAAACAAAACAAAAATTAGTATTATGTAACAAGAAATGTTTAATGGATTTTCATACGTTACGGCACAAAATCGTAGTGTAAATAGAAAGTTTAATGTGCGTAAGGGCAATGATTTCATATGAAATTTTTTGCTTAATGAATAAAAACTTTATAATTATTCTTTCTTTCCCTTTTCAGATTTAAACTGCTACCGTTATCCATCAACCCGTGACCAGCGATCCCAGGGACCCAAGACTGATACCCACAAAGCGTTTCTCAAAATCAACGTATTGAGTAGTATAAGGTGTTGGAAGTTCTTGCTGTAACATTTTTAATTTGTAAATTCATTCTAGGTCCAAGAAATCGTTGACCACCGATGGACCTCCCAACTAATCTCATCGTCACCCCGAACCTCTACCATCGCAGCACAGCCATCAGTCAAGGAAGGCACCACGCTCCTCTCGGATAAATCAGTAAGTTTGTTTCTATGTTTCATCGCAGAGCTATGTAGTTGTTGGCTTAACGGGCACTTAAGGATCAATTCCACTGATTTTTGTCTTTGTTAAATGTTTGACAAAACTTGCATTTCTTTGTTGCTTCTTGTATTGATTCCATCTTAAAATTTTTTTGCTTGTTTTCGGTAGTGTTTTGCAAGTAGCTTGTTCCGAAGGCACACGCCACAAGGTGGCAAATTATTGACATGATCAACATTTTATTTATTTCACAGTGTTTTGTACTTATGAGTTTTAATATTTTTGTTACAATTCTACGTGATAAATTTGTTATCTCTAATCCTATGCATAATTCTATAAATTAATCAATTACTAATATTAATACAAGGAAGCTCTTTTTCGTTTTTATTGGCGGACGCACAAAATGTAAAAACCCCAACCTGACATGTTAAGTATATTCTAATTACTACAACTAATTTTAAGTCTTTATTACAAACAATATTTTTTTACAACATAGCAAGGAGCACGGAATTGCTAAATGACACTGGTAACGTGAAAAACATGACGTGCAATGGCTAAATTGTTCAGCTGATGTTTATAGCTCGGAAGGTCCAAGTGGCAGCGCATAAACAGTTTTCGAGGAGTTATAACAATAGAGTTCAGCTACTACAGCTTTTTCGCACTTGCTCAGCATTAACCCATTTAAAGCCACAACCCAGAAATCATTGAAAAATATCAGTGTACTGGATATTAGTGACCCCAAACAAGTTAATGTGGGAAAAATTTACCCACCAATGAATGGGTTGGGCTCAGGGACAACACAAGACATAACAACTAAAGTCCTCCTCGATCGATCCAATATACTTTAAAATATCCTCTGAAGTGAAGGATATAGATTCCAAAGAAACTCTTGGTACGGAATTCATATATTCAAAGTACTCTCCATCAGGATTAAAAGACTCTGAACAGAATGATTCTTTAAAAAGGTTGGCAAATGGGCCACAGATTATGACGGGCTCATCAGTAAAACAATAGAGTTCAGCTACTACAGCTATATCGCACTTCCTCAGCATTAACCCATCTAAAGCCACTACCCAGTAATCATTGAAAAATATCAATGTTATGGATACCCGTGACCACAAACAAGTTAATGTGGGAAAAATTTACCCACCAATAAATGGGTTGGGCTCAGGGACAACACAAGACGTAACAACTAATCATGCGTATACATAGATCTATTTACACATCTAATTTTAATCTACTTTTGAGTTGACCTTTTGACAAATTAACATCAAAAACGCTACAACTGTTAACAAAGGAACTCATGCGACTTAAAGGAGCAGTAGCCATATAATTTGTTCTACTAAATGGCAAATAAATTAAGTTGTTAGCGTTTCTATTGCTTGTACGGTTAGTGTTAAAATTTATGTGAGAAAGAAGTTCTGGAGAATCGAATACACCTGTTATGAGCTGGTGTAAATATACGATATCTGCCGATTTCCTTCGATCACCTAAAGACTGCATTTTTAATAGTTTTAAACGATCCTCATAAGGAGGAAGGTCTAATATGTCAGTTCCACTTAAGCCCCTTAGAGCAAACTAAACAAAACGTTTTTGGATTCTTTCTATTCTATCAACATGCACATTGTAACTTGGGGACCAAACTTGACTTGCATACTCTAAGTGAGGACGCACGATTGCATAATACAACGTTGTAGTTGTAATCATGCTATTAAATTCTTTGGCCCAGCGTTTTACAAAACCAAGCATTGAAGATGCTTTTTTACAAATATTATCAATATGAATGTTAAACGACAGCTTAGAATCCATGCATATACCTAGGTCTTTGACGGTGTCTACACGACTCAAGGCAGTATCTTTAATCTTATAATCAAAAATAAAATTATTCCTTTTTCGCGAAAAGGTTATAGTTTGGCATTTATCTGGATTTAAAAACATATTATTTTTAGAACACCAAGCTTCAAAGAATTTTAGATCAGACTGGAGTAGATCTGAATTATCTCTAGAATTAATCGTTCTGTATATTTTCATATCATCGGCATAAATAAGCAGATGAGAGTGTTCAATGACGTGAGTTACATCATTGATAGCTAAAATAAACAGAAAAGGACCAAAGTGACTACCCTGAGGAACACCTGATCCAGCAATAAATTCAGAAGACAATGCGCCTCGGAAACGTATTTGATAAGATCGCTCCACCAAATACGATTTAATCCAGTTCACAAAATATTGTGGAAATCCCTTTAACTCAAGTTTAAATAAGATTAGATTGTGTGGTAGCTTATCAAATGCCTTACTAAAGTCAGTGTAAACACAATCGACCTGGTTACCAGAATCAATAGAATTTAAGCAGAATGTTGTAAAATCGGGAAGATTAGACACAGTGGATCTGCCATTCACAAAACCATGCTGACGAGTTGTTATGACTTCCCCACAGTGAATTTTCACCCGATCATACACCATCCGCTCAAAATGTTTTGGAATCGATGAGAGCTTAGCGATAGGCCTATAGTTACTGACATCGTTCCTGCAACCCTTTTTGTGAAAAAAAGGTGGAAAATAACTTTCGTTAATAGATTTACTGAATAATAAAGAAAGTGGTTGACTCAAAACGGAACCGCATTGTGTTAACACTGTGGCAGGAACACCAAATTCCTCATGGATCGATCTAATATACATTAAAATATCCTCTGGAGTGAAGGATATATGTTCCAAAGATACTCTGGGTTCGGAATTCATATATTCAAAGTACTCTCCATCAGGAGTAAAAGAATCTGAACAGAATAATTCTTTAAAAAGATTGGCGAATAGGCCACAAATTTTGACGGGATTGTCAGTAAATCCCTCAGGAGTTCTAAATGAAGAAGGAAATCCATCAGATTTTTTCTTTGTGTTTACGAATCCCCACAATTTCTTTGGATCTGTCAATATTCTCAGCTTAACACTATCTAAATATTCGTGATATAATGTAGCTGAGCGATTTTCAAATTCCAGAAACAAACGTTTGTAAGTTTCTAGGTCGTTTGAGCCTAAGCTACAGACGTATTTCTTCCATGCCCTATTCCTGTTGTTGCGAAGAGTCTTTAAATCCTTTATGTACCACGGGTACGCAGAATTCCTCGCAAATTTGAGACTATAAGGTACGGATTGAGCAAACACAGCAAAGAGTTCCATATAAAAAAAATGTATGGAGTCATCAAGGCAATTTCCATTTATATATTCTAAAATTGCATTAAGTTTACCATGAAGCAACTGATTCAACTTCAAAAAGTCAGCTTTTTTAAAATTGAATTCATAAAGCTTATCTGCTGAATTAGAATTTACTATATTTGCTCTGTCGGATTCGTACCAAATACTCAATGGTGGATGATATTCATCAACAGTAGTTAGTGCATGAAAGGCCCTCTTAACAACAACATTGTTACTGTCTGTAGTTAAGACCAGGTCAAGAAGTCTCTAAAGACTAATTTAAATGCAACTTACTTGTAATAAGTCAGAACATATATTGTCAACAAATATTAATCTTGGCGTGTCTTCGAATTAGATGCACAAAAATATGTATCATCGTCTGAAGAATGCCATTTTAAGTGAGGCAGATTGAAATCGCCCAACAATAAAATGTCGTCATTTACGTCAAGTATATTTATAATATATTCTATGCAATCAGCAAGGTTTGCATAGACCTCTGCACTACTTTTTGGTGGAATATATGCACCAATAACATATACATTAGAACTACAATATATAACTTTAACGAATATAAGTTCGATATTAGCAGAGCAGGGAATATCAATAAAAGAACTTACAGCTAATAGGACTCCAGCACCGTCAGCAGAAGTACTGTCCGCGTGCCTGTCCTTTCTATAAACTTGAAAACTATTATCAAGTCAGTATTGCTTCCATTCAGCCAAGTTTCAGTTAACGCGATAATATCCTCAGAGAAGTTCTGAGTTGACAAAAATATGTCTCGCGTCTTTGAACGTAATCCCTTTACATTTTGATAGTAAAGGGAAAGCCTCTTTAGTTTTTTTTTGGGCGTGAAAGGCGGATTGAGTCGTCTTTCGAGATCTAAATAGGTTTAAGCCTATTCTTAGGCAATACATTTTCAATTGTTGTGTCGGGCTGAAGACATGAAATAAAAATATTTTTTCTTCTCGAATTGAATTGATTAGTGGGCTCAGTTGAAATCGCAATCGGCGTGCGAGTATTTGGCAATTGAGAAATAGTAGAGGGTGGTGAAGAAATAACAGAACTGTTTCTTCGGTTGGCATAGCAGAGGGCTGCTTAGCCTGAGAAGAGCTAGAAGACGCCTTGCGACGTTTATTTTTCTTTTTCTTATTTTTCCTCTTTAATTTAGAATTTCCTTGGTCATCCTGAGATGAACTTGGTTGAGTGCCGCTAAAATTAGTCTCAGATAATGGAAGCGAAATTTTTTCCGTTAAATAAATTTTGTCAGAAACGCTAGTACTGGGTGCAGGGCTAACCTCGCAAAAAAAATATAACAATTTCTCTACAATTATTATTTAGCGAGTTAAAACTTTCCCCGAAAAGCTTAATTTTTGAATAAAGTTCATCTGGGGAAAGAGCTCTGCACGAAGCACAGTATCAGCGGAGACCAGATCTTACAGAGATTAAATCGTCAAGGCACGACTTAGAAATACCGGCACAGGATGCATGAAACATCTGCTCACATGGACCAGAACAACTGATCATGGGATTCAGAATGTTCTGACTTTTGCATAGCTTGTTCAACGAACAAGCAGTAATATTTTCTGCAGAAAAATAATCTATGTTTTTAATATGTTAAAATTAGCAAAGTTTAAGTAATTAAAAAGTGCTCACAGGGTTAAAATATTTAGTTTTAAAACGCAGTGAGCATGCCGTTAAAATAAAAACAACAAACACCACGCAATAAATAAAACGAAATAACGCACAAAGAAGAAAAAAAGCACAGCAAGCAATAAGCAGGCAAAACTAATGGTCAAACGATGTTTTTTTTTACTATAAAAATAAATTACACTAATGTTTAAACATAAATTATAATGGTGAACAGTATTAAAAAACAACTAAAGAAACACATCACAATAATAAATAAACTCATGACTTTTTATTGATATTAAAATAAATTAAACACCAACCACAATGTAAACAGAAACACGTTTACGATCAATCAGACAAATACAACTGACAACGACAAAGAAACGAGATCAACTGAGTTGAACGAGTTGAGTTGAGCGTATCCTTCGACTTATGCCCTTCTGAGGAAATCAGCACGACGCGGGAGTTTCACAAAGATCTGCTCGACCTCTGCGAAAAAAACGACTCGGAAATGGACATTCTGCATAAGGACGCATTGTAATTCGTTGTAGGGTATGTAATTCGAAACCTGAATTTGGATCAATGCAACAGCTCAACGTCAATTTCATTTACCTAGCTTGACCAAGAGTCAAAAGGAGGTTTGAAGAAACCTTCCGAAAACTTTTGAATGAAATGAATTTTTTTTATTTCAAATTTTATTAACACTATCTATTTCCCACATTTTGAAGTAGGAAATGCATGTCAAGCCAAAAAATAACAAGATTCAGGAGTTCATGTTCATCCACTCCTGCCAGTACACAGTTTCGTGCTGATCGCGGGTATGCAACAAGCCATCGGACAATAGTTTGTTGCCATCGGAAAGCAGCTTCTTGCCGTCGCGTGTGCCTTCTTCTCGGCCATAGCGAGCACACTCCGACCGCACAGAACCGGTGCAGGTGAGCAGCATCTTGCAGTCTGTGGAGCTCTGTGTTGAAGCGGAAGAGTTGTGGCACTGCTTTATTGGGCCACGCACCAACTGGCAGTGAGTCTCATCGATGAGCCAGGCACGGTCGTTGAAGTCGCACATATCATGCGACTAGATGCATCAGTCATGCAGGGCAATGAACTGGTTACATTGGTGGTACTGAATCACTTTACGTTTGTAGCATGGGACTCGTTTTTGGTTGTAATTTTTTAAAGATTCTGCGCGGTCAAAAAGCACAACAATAAAGGGTGGTTAAATTTTAAGGGCCGATGTTGATTTTGAATAAAACACAAATTATTTAGAAAATTATTGTCATTTCGTTTTATTATGATAATATTGGTATGGTTCAATTATGTATGGAATAAAATATCGGCCAAATGGCCTCCGCGACCTCGGAGGCACATCTCCATCCGATGGTCCAAATTTTCGGTGACGCTGAGGCATAAGTGAGGTTCTATTCCTTTAATGTGCCGAATTATCTCATCCTATAGCTCTTGAATTGTTGATGGCTTATCGACGTAAACCTTTTCTTTCAAATAACCCCAAAGAAAGAAGTCCAACGGTGTCAAATCACATGATCTTGGCGGCCAATTGACATCGCCACCACGTGAGATAATCCACTGTTGCCATTTCTTGCCACCATTCTGACCATTGACGATGCTTGAAATGGTCAAGAGGCTTTAGTTCTTGAGTCAATTGCACCTTGTAAGCGTGTAAATGCAAGTCTTTGTGCATAATGTTCATCAACGACGAGCGTGAGAGGTGCTATTGTTGGGCACGACGACGAGTTGAGGTGGACGGCTCTTCAGCCACACTATCGCGAATAGCAGCAATATTTTCTGCAGAACGAGCTGTACGAGCATGCACTGGTGTTTTCACATCTCCTACAGACCCGGTTTGCTCAAATTTTTCCACGATATTTCCGATTGTACGCACATTTGGACGGTTAAATTGACCGAAAAAATTACGAAGTGCACGATATGCATTTTGATTTGAACGCCCATTTTCATAATAAACCTGAATAACTTTAACGTGTTACTCGATTGTGTATCTTTCCATGGTTCAAATTGAGTTAATCTGAAATTGAGAAATGTCAAATGAAATATAGAAAAAAACTTGACGTTTAGGTGTGGTTCATATTCAACATCGGCCCTTAAAATTTAACCACCCTTTACTATTAAAACTGCATGTAAGCGTCGAGTGGAGTCGCTGTGATCAAATGTTTCCAAAATTTTCCGTATAAAATATGTTATTTATTCTAAACAAAATAATTTCACAAAATTTGCGTTCTCGTTAGAACTGTCCACTGGGCTTTTTATCTTTTTATGGTTTTCTTTGTATTCATTGTGACAGAAATATAGATTCAGGTTTTTTTCGTGATGTCCTTTCATCCATTCTGACAGTTCTACCGAGCTTCGCTCAAGTGACTTAAGCTATATTCATGAACTTTCCCGGGGCAATTTAAAGCAGAGATAAATATCTAGAAAACTTCGATTTTGGACAGTGCGAATGGGATAGCGTGTTTAAATTCTGATTCCAAGAGCTCATGGTTTCTACAACAACCCCGATTATTATCATTTCTTAAATATCGATTTCTACTTCAATATTCAAGCCTATTAAGAGCTCACAATATTTTTTTACAAACTTCTCGTAACTGCAATTAAGATTGAATAATTGAGTATTAAGTTATAGATTATAAGTTTCAATAAAAAAATAAATGATTATAATGATGAAAATGTAAACTCATCTGATTCATATAGTGTTGGAAACATTGACATAAAAATTCAAAATTCAAAACAATAAGCTTAACTTTATATTGAATGTTTAAAAAAAAAATGCAAGCCACATGTACTATATATCGATTTCATTTCAATAAGCGATAGTAATATATTTAAACTACTAACATACAAAAATGTTATATTCTATGGACTGAACAAGCAAATTTTTAAGGAGCGCTGCATACAAGTTGACCTGATGTACTCAAAAGTGCCCATAACAAGCTTTTTTTAATGACATTATAAATGTTACCAAAATTTTTTTACTTTCGGGGTCAGTTGGTTATAAAGAGCCAACTTATTTTTATTTGATGATTTGACTAGAACCTATGCAGCAAAAAACTCGCTCAGGCTTCTAATAGTCAGACTGCAATTAAGAATTGTATTTCTAAACATTATCATGCCTTCATTTTTCAGTTCAGACTTCCTCTTTACAGACCCATACTCTAAAATGAACAAGAAATGTCGGGACAGATTTCGTATCTGAATTTTAAATAAAAATTGATATGATGAACGGAGAGACCTTAATAAGAATTTAGTTGTATGCAGCTTAAAGTTGCACGAACTTACCTTTTTGCGAGGCACAATCTACGATACATTGTCCGCTCATGCCAGTGCCACCGATGGCTACAATTCGTTGCATACATTTTTTTTTAATGGACTGCAAATAGAGTAAGAGGCACGCAACAAATACACCTTCTGTTTTCTTGATAAGCCAGATTTAATTTTTACTTTTCAAGTGCAAATAAAAATGTATAAATATTTCTTATATGACAAATAATAAACGCCGGTTGAAATTCTTGCAACTGTCATGCTTATGCGGTGACATCCGAAGTCATATTACTGTGAAGATTTCGTAATGAAACTATTCTACAATTTAATCACGTAGCTGTTTTTGTGCTGGAATAAATGTTTTTATTAACTTTATTTAATTAATAATTCCAGGATTGCCAACATACCTTTTTTCCATTCAGTTTTTTATTATTTAAGTTTAAATAATATTCGATTTTATAAATTTCGATTCGATGAAAAATAGTTCAGTACCATTTTCTCCTGTGTTTCTCAGCCAATTTTGATGATTTTTTTTTTTTAATGAATCAGAGTAGGAAGGAGCACCGACGAATTTTTAATGAGAAATGCTAGCTGGAATACCCGGTGTTGCTCGGGGTGGTATGGCATTCAGGGTGTTTCTCAACTGATTTTGATGATTTTTTAAGGAAGAAAGATTTTTAAAATGTTCTCTGGAAAAAATACTATTTTGAGAGAAAAAAAACTAAAATTAAACGAAAGAAACTTCAACATCGAATACTGCTTTTTGAAATAGTTACGACTAGTGAATTAAATCGCGGAGAGCATCGTCATTTTTAATTCAAATATTTATATACTTAATACAAGTATGGAAAAGTATTGGAAAGCCAATTCAAAGAAATTCGACAGCTAAAACTCTTTTTTTTGCAAAACAAAATAAACAGCAAAAAATTTGGATTTGAAAAAATTAATAAAGGCCTATATATTCCTATATGTATTTGTGTATGGAAGTATATAATGCAGTGTATGAAGGTTTATATAAAAAAAAAATCAATAATCCGGTTTCGATTCGGCGAACTAAGAGCCTCCTTCCACGCCTATTTTAAAAGTTACCTGTAACACCCAAATTAAGAAATCTTAACTTCGACATAAAAATAGATTCATGTTTTTTTGCCTTTTAAAAACTATTGCCATTAATTCAAATTAACAAAAAGTTAAGAATTAACGTATTAATCCGCCAGGTCAAATGCTCATTTTCGCCAAAACATGCTCTAGGAAAAATTTCATAAAATCATGAATTTTCTCTTTTCCCAGCCAAACTCTTTAGAAATGTGTTCAGAAAGAGTTGTATGCAATTGTATTGTATATTACAAGTTTAATTGTATTGTGTTAATTTTGTATTTAATACTAATAATTTAATTCTAAAATATCGAGCTTGTGTATTTATACAAAAGAAAATTTTTAAAATCCAAAAATGCAAAATTTGCATAGTCTTGAGGTATTTTCTGCAAGAAATTGAAAAAACCGAAATTCAGGAAAAAAGTTATACCTGTTGAAACTTGACATTTTTTTTAAAATACTGAAAGTGCCCATTTCTAGCACTTAAATTGCAGGGTTGCTAACATACCGTTTTTTCCATTCCGTTTTTTTTAGGTGTAATATTTTGATTTAGGTTTAAATAATATTCGATTTCTGTTTTACTCGACATTTATTACGCAAATTTAAGAAAATAATTTTAAGAGTATGTTTAAGAGTATGTTTAAAATTATTTTATTTTATAAAATATATTTTCGAATATCTTCTCTCTTTGTCTACATAGAAGAAGGCAATGGCTCACACTTCTAGGTTTGAAGGAGCCCATAGGAGACGGGCCTGTGCAACTGTTTGTATGTTCTGAGCATTTCTACAAAAAGATGCGGCATGGTAATCATCTTTACCGCAATGCAGTTCCATACTGCAACATTAATTTTAACGTAGAGATACCTGTGCTTATAGCAGAAAGAGATTCGGGAGTAGAAATGAATGGTAGTGATATAGATTTTGTTCCTCAGCTTAGCTCCACAATTATTGAATCTAGGCCACCCACTGGTAATTCATCCATCGTTCGTAAACCTTTTTTTTCATTTAACTTCAGTAGAAACATTTTCATTAAATCGATCGGCATTGGTCATTCTTCATTTTCATGAAGAATTCCGGTCGAGTGTAATGAAAATTCAAAAATGGCTGTTGTTGGCAGACACGTTCAAACTGAAAATAGTTTAAGCGAAAGTACACCCCGAAACATTAAATTACGTGACGAAATTCAAAATTTAAAACGACAATTGCAATCTTCACACAATGAAACAAAATTTTGGAAAAACGGTTTCCGTGGAAATGTCAAACAATCGTGAAGTTGCCATTAGTACTAAAACTGATGAGCCACGAATAGAAGAGCTTTGTGGAAATCTGCCTCCTCAATCAAAAAGAATTATTGCAAACAGCTTAAAGAATAGTTTTCATCCTTATAGGCGCAGATATGACGACCATCTCAAAACTATTGCTTTAGGTGTTTACTTTTTATCCCCTTTAGCACATAGATATTTAAAAAAGCCCATGAATTGGCCCGAAGAAAGAACTCTTCACGAGTTTGTAGCTTCTTGGCCAAAATCTCCGGGCTGCTCCAATTGTAGCCTTAAGTCCTTAGAGCTTCGAAGCTGTGGCTTCACTACAGAACAGAGATTTGTCTAAATTTCTTGCGACGAAATGTCGTTTATGTCGTTTAGGACATGATTATTGGCCCTGAAGACTACGGAAATGAGAACCGTATTTCAAGAACGTCCAATAGTGTCATGACGTTAATGGTGCAAGGCATTGGTGGACTGTCTAAGAAACAACCATTTGCGTATTTTCTTTTGCATGGGGCTTGCAAAGGAGATAAAATAAAACAATACGTTTTTGAAGTTATTGACCAACTTCAACGTATTAATTTCCACCCTTGTCATTTTGTATGTGATCAAGGGGCGAATTTCTTAAATTTTGCAAAAATTTTAGGAGTAACTGAGGAGCATCCTTATTTTATTGTAAATGGTGATTTTTCTTTCATGACTCTCCTCATTTACTAAAAAGCAGTCAGAATTGCTTAGAAAATTCCAAAAATGTGTTACGGGTCCCCGTGTTATCGTACCTGGATATTATTTATATATTACCTGATATTAACACAAACTAGCTCACGGTTTTAGGGCGCAGTTCTCAGCCCGTCATGCCAGGTCGAGGGATGAACAAAAACTTCCAGTTCGCACATGAAGTGAAATTGAAAATAATTAAAATAATGTCTAAAACCAAAAAAAAATAAAACTCCCAGCTCTAAATAATTCAAAATAATCTTACTGAAGAAAACCGAAAATCAATCAAAACAAAAAAAACTAGCAAAAAGAAACTCTTAAAATAATCGAAAAAAAAAACAAAGGAAACTCGCATCCTTATTGCAGCATTTACCGATCACGAATATCGAGTTTAGGGATGAGATGTTAAGCCCGAATGCACCCGCCCAACCTGATTCTCCACGCGATATTTTTTTTTTTGGGATAATCCCACTGAAAAATTATTACCGCTTTAGTCCATCACACCTCTTTTGACCCCCATTTCAAGCGCCCCTGTCTTCAAACCCCTCCTGTAGAATTTAGCACTCCATTGGTATATATTTTTTTCAATAGCAAATAACAATTTTATTAATTATAATTAAATCTAACATTTTTTATTTCTTTTCAGAATGTTGGCTGCTCTATTTTCCTACTCATCGCTATGGGCTTTTATAATATAATTAAATGAGCAAAAACAAATTAAATCAAAGTTAATGTATATAAATGTATAAAAGATAATGTATCAAAAAGCGAATATATATATAAATAATGCAACAGATTTAATAATAAAATTTAATACTAAGACAAAATATTTATATCCGAATATTATCACAATTTAAATAAAAATTAAAATTTTACATGGGCTCAATTAACCCAAAAACCAATCAACACTGAATGTTTTAAAATTTATAGCATATTTCGAATTTGTCACTAAAAAAAATTGTTAAATATACTATATAAAATCCGTTCTGTTTGTACTAACGCGCAGCCAGCATATTTTCTTTAACCTATTAAGAGCTCTTAAAGGTATAAAGACCTAGCTTATCAGAGACAAAATTGACCGACTAAACAAATTTTTACTCGCAAAAAAAAACACAAACTAGGCAATAATTTTTAGCACTTCAGAAAACTTCTTTTTTTTTTACTAATTTGAACAGCTCTTACAAACTACAAGTTGAATTTATATAGCAAACAAAAAATTTTACATAACTAGCTTAAAACGACGAAGGTAAAGCGCGAACAATGGAACCGGAAGTTGGTATAAAGTTTACGTTATTAATTGAAGTAACAAGGTGAAGGTTACATTTGCGTTTAAATTATGACCTCATGTGAAAATTGGAAAATCAAAACAAATTTTAAATAATCATAAAAAAAAGATCGCCAGTAAGTTTTTTTTTTCTATTAACTAGCACTACAAAATGTTAACTATAACTGACGCCGTTTCGCCATTTTTAACGACTCGGTTTTTTCCGATGGGGAATTCAAAATGGTTGTGGTCTATACTAATTTTCTGCCGCTTTCGTCTTAGTAGTGTCTGCTACTTTTCTACTCCTTTTTATTTTTTTCTCAATAAAATTCTGGCTTCAGTGTCGGGTACGATAAGCAAATAATGGCGACTACTATGAAAAAACAATTTGTGGGCGACTTAACTTTTAAGCGCGGTAAGGTCTCAGTGCTTATATATTTCCATCGACGTCTGCCTCACTGTCGTCAGCCACCCTGTAACAAGGACTTCTTTTAATTTTGTTCTCCTCTTTTCTTCTGGTTACTCACAATTGTTTTTTCCCTTTTATTTCATACCTTTTTTTCTCCGCTTTTGTCTCCCACGCATGTCCTTCTCGTTACTATTTCATCCTTTGGAAAACGCTTAAATTAATTTCCTTCTATTTATCCTTAAATTCCTTTTTTGCCCTTTCTGATAAACTTCCTTTGCGATGCCCTCTAATCCTTTTTGTATCCTTTTGATTAATTTCTCTTTTTGAATCTCACAATTTTTATAACTAAATTGGGTGTTACTAGCATATATATATATATATATATTAGGGCGGGCCAAATTTTCGATTAGAGCCGCCCACTAGGATGATTCTATGGACAATTCTAAGCAACTTTGGTGTTGGAACCATAGGTCTATCTCGATTTTCGAGTCTCCCACTTTTCAAAAAATGATTTTTTTCCCTATAACATCATTTTGATTCAAAATTCGATTTTTATTCATTGTTATACTATCTTCTTTATGTGTATATGGGGATTTTTGGGGTCGAGAAATTCATTTCTGATCTTTATTTTTACCTATGACCACCACCAGAGAGCGTTTCATGCATATTTTAACTATTTTTCGTCTATTTTCCGAGAAAAATTACAAGTTTTTTGGTAAAATTTATCTTTATTTTATTTTTTTCAACAGAAATTCAACCTAAAAAATAAGAATATGTGTAAAAAAAAAAAAAAATTGAGTGGAAGAAAAGCGAACTAAGTTATTTTTGAAGTCTTTCTTGCTTTCAAGTCTGGGGTATTAGTGGGTTCAACCTAAAAAATAAGAACACATGTAAAAAAAAAAAATGAATTTAGTGGAAGAAAAGCGAAATAAGTTATTTTTGAAGTCTTTCTTGCTTTCAAGTCTGGGGTATTTTGCACGGCTTTCTGATGTAACTGCCATAACACTGTGTCGACTTTTTTCTAAAACACGTTTAGAAACGCTAGCCAGCAATTGAACATGTCTTTCCGTTGCTTGTATGTGTACCGGAATTCTTGGATCAGGCAATGGTGGATCATCGTATTCTAAATATTGTTCCAAATGATCATACGAAATGGTATGCGTAATCGGTGGTTCGAATATGACATTATTTTTATTTAAATCAATCATATTCGTATAATCTGTACAATTGAAGTTTATCAAAGGTTTTTGATAAACTCTAAGATGTGCCGGGTCGTACAGATTTGTTCGGTAGTGTAAAATTTTCTTGATTGCGATGTTTTGTGTCTCTTTTTTATCATCAAATAACATCGCTAACAAAATATTTTCGGAATGTGCGTAATACAAATTGTCTTTAATGACATTATTCACAACTCCACGTAGATTTGTAGCCAAATGTTGTGTCCAACGAAAAATGGTGAGAATTTTATTTATATTAGTTACGTTTCTTGTTAGAACGTATTAGTTTTTACGCACTATACGTATGTGGGCTTTTTAATTATTACTCACTATGTGGGCCTTTTTATTTAATTAAAAGAGTTTATTTAATTAATTTCTGCTGTTCACTTATGTGAACGTGTGCTTCGCTTTTTAACTTGAAAAACTGACCAAACTTAAAACTTAAAATGATGTTATAGGGAAAAAATCATTTTTTGAAAGTGGGAGACTCGAAAATCGAGATAGACCTATGGTTCGTTCACCAAAGTTGCTTAGAATTGTCTATAGAATCATCCTAGGGGGCGGCTCTAATCGAATTTTTCGGCTCCATACAAATTGGCCCGCCCTAATATATATGCTCTACTTTTAAGCACCACTTCACTTTATAATTTTAACTTTATTTTTCACAGACGAACTTTTTGCGACTAATACTTATTTGACTTTTGAATCTTTTCTCTACCAGATTTTCTACTCTTGCAACAGAACTTTTCCAGCACCTGCTGTATATTTTTCCTCCTCTTACAGCTCCCTATCTCCTATGTAACACCCTACTCTCTTTAACTCCTACCACTTTTCCTTAAACTTCCCTATTGGCAGGACTTTTTCCGAATTTGAGTCGTTTTCTCTGAGTTTTGGCGCAATGGATTTTGCCCTGACTCGGTTCCGTGCTTTTCCCTCACATCCTACAAGCGACTTTACGATAGCCGTACCAGGCCCTCATGAACACGCAGATAGTTGGTGTGCCCTTCATCTCTACTGGGTCACTTGCGTTACTTTTTAGTAGTTAAATTACAGTCCACAACTTTCCATCCATCTTTCAGCTTAACAACATTAACACATAAGTGTCATATTTTTGCAACCATCATGGCCGCCTGCAACTGCCTTTTTAATAGTTTTATAAATGAAAATTGTATTTTTCTTTCAGATTATCTGGACAATGGACTGGTGCACAGAACACGGACCATTAAGTGGTTATCGCTGAATTAAAACAGGGAGGAAAATTAAATATACAAAAACAACAAAGTGCATCGAATTAACACTCGTACTTCTCTTTTTTTTCAGACACAAACAGGTGGTTTTTTTCCGGACGGTCACACGCAACAAATGTCATTATTTTTAATGATGTAGCAGTGAGCTGGAACAATTTTGTGCACAACGTTCTACAACGTTGACTCTACTTTGCCAATAAGATGTGCACATAAGCTTACTGCAGCTCACATCAAGCCGAACACTTTTCAAAAAATGAGCGTTCGTTTGGCTGCTCAAGTTTTAAGTAATACTGTTGCTTCTGGGATTAATGCTTTATATAGCTCTGGAGTCATATACGCTTCCAAAGCCCAACGACTCCAAATACGGTGAAATATATCCTTTTTTTTTTGATAAATTATTTAATATTTTCAACAGCTGCATTGCAGATGTTATTTTCCCTTCCAAAAAGGTATATACCGCATCCCAGGAGCAATTAGACCTACTTTAGACAGCTAAATCTCTTCTGAATTCTATGAAAATTCAAGACGCAGTCGGCTCTGATGGGAAAAAAATCATTTAAATTTATAAATGGTTGGCTTCTAAATATAAGCAGTTTGAAACAATTGTATATTTCCTTGAGCAATAATGGGCTTCTTCCATTATGACGAGAAGACTGTGCCAAGATGACCTTGAGCATTTCTTCGGTTCTATAAGACGGAGTGGCGGCAATTGCTCAAGAAATACACCTTATTCGTTTACCTGCTTATTTCAAAAACGTTGGGGCTTGCAATTTGTTGATGTAATTGTCAAAGGAAATTGCGAGCCCTCTCCAGATTTTAATATGCCAAAATCACCGATAAATGATATTCTGCAAAGTGTTTGCAACGACACACTGATCCAAGATCAGTCTTGGCGAAATTTCAAAGTTTGCCACGATCAGAGAATTCATTTATTCAAAAAATGCCAGTTGATATTGATATAAATGAAGCAAAATTTCTTAAGCAAAATGTATTTGCCTATGTGTGTGGCTGGCTATATCTTAAATTGTATAATCAACACAATTGCCTCAATCCATTGCCATATTTTGGAGAAGAAATTATTTCGGATGAATTTCTCTTCACAATAGAAAAGCAATGCGAAAACTTTAACCTCATTAAACCTCCGGAGGATTTCATTTAATATATAGAAAAATTGGAAAACATATTTGTCCAACTATTTGATGGCGCTTGCCATAGAGTTGGACTTTCCCAATTTTACTTTACAAAAATGCAATATATCCAGCCATACTTTTGTTGTGATAATTATATTAATAATATTTTATTAGCTCTATTTATAAGGCTCAGAATATACTGCATTCTTAAATTTTTTAATCGAGAAGTTTCTGAACCCAATTTCAAAAATAAAATATTACGTGTCACACATCTTTAATATTATATTTCATAATTTCCGGCAAATTCATTTTCTGAGTTGTTTGTTTTATGTCAATATCATCATATATTTTGAACTAGTAAATTTCCCGTGTTGCTCGGGATATAGTTCAAAAGATTCATCATTTCAACAATTCTTGTTGTATGAGAGGAGCCACGTCTATAACGGGCGTATTTAATCATTGAACCGGTTTTCGTTTTATCACTACCATTATTTCTAGTTATGTTACGCTCTCTGACTTAATCTCCTTCTGCTTAGGTCCTATACTTTATTATTTTCTTTTCTTTTCAGGATATATTTTCTTTTATCTTTACAGCTCAAATATATAAATATATATATATATATGTACATACATGCAGTATATAGTATAATGGTGATATAGGCCTACAGGGGAACTGAACACCAAAAAAAATCGGTAACGCGTCACAATGCATACCTCAAAGGTGGCGGAGAAATTGTTACGCGCAAAATCCCTCGGTTGTCGAAATCGAGTTTGGCCGACTCAGTGGATAAGGCCGTGGGTAATGTTTATGTTGTTGTTAATTTTGGGCGCCACGCGATACACCCAATTCCGACCGGTTCCAGATTATCGCGATCCTTGAGAACCGTAGCGAATTCAATAAAAATAAAATACCAATTTAAATTCAAATACAAAATCAATTAAATTTATTAAATCAGTTTATGAATATCAATTTATTCAATTAGATTATAAATAATTAGTTAAATCCCTTAATCCCTAAACACTAACACTCCTGCCGCAAACAATCGATTGTTTACCCTAGGATTACAATTCGAGATACCATATAAAAAATCCAAAAGAATAATTTCTTAACGTTTAATAATTGTAATCTTAAGATACACGTAAAATGGCATCCATCAAATAGTTAACAATATACTGAGTTTTTCTCTCAGTGTACGGTAAAATTTTATATCAATCAAAATAAATTATAATACTTATTACATTAAGAAAGATAAAAAAATGTTACCGGCTAATAGCTGGAATTTAATATTTGCATTTTAATATAGGTCGCTTATAAAATTCATGGACGTGAATTAAAACGTCTTAATGTAAAATTAACGCAAAAAATATAAACCACCGCGATTAATATTGCGATTAAGAATGTGTTATTATATTTCATCGACAAAAAAAATAAAAATACGATTTTTCTTTTCTGAAAAATTGATAAAAATAATTTCACGATCGGGATTCGAACCCGGGACTTCCACGTTATATGCAGATGTCTTAACCACTGGTCTACCGCGACTATTAAAAAACTCTTGGCTAAAGCCGCACTTAAGCTGTGAGTGTGTATCAATATTTAGCCAACGCGGGAAAGCACATGAAAATTTCCGAATAGGGGAAAACCTCAGGACGTAGTATTGGTATCTTGCACTTGGATCCAATTTATGCCCATACTATGACTGCGATCATCTCGTATCATCTGACTCCAACAAATATAATAATGGCTCTTCCAAATCCTAGTCTCCTTAATGGCAAGGTATCAGCAAAAAAAAAAAACAGCTTTCTTTTAACCAATTAATATTTAAAACTCTAATTAAAATCACTCCAAAAAAGAATACTCATTTACACCAGCGCACCAGCTTACTCTCAACCTGTCGTAGCTCTGCCAAACTCGCCTTTAATTTTCTTCCTTAAACCACTGATATCACCTAAGCTCTTCGGTATCTATCTGGTAACTGTTCCGCTGAAAAGCCCAAACCTGATTTTATGTACCCTTTTATTTATTTTCAATTATTTACGGACTTATATATTTTCCATTTATAAGTAGTGTTTTCTTAGTTACATTATTAGCTTCAGTTTAAAAAAAAAAAAAAAAAACAATTTCAACCGTCCAGCGTATTCGAACCCGCTACCCTCTGCTTACCAGGCCAGCACACCACCATTGCGCCACCGCTCTATACTAGCAGATTCTGCCTGCTGGGTTTTCCACAGGCCCAAAGCGATTTATCGTGAACCTTGCCAACAACACCCACACATACGGCCACTGACTGTGGTCTATTTATAGACCAACTAGCTAACTAGCTAGAAATAAAATGCCGGTAGTGATGAAAACTTCCTTTCCAAACGAGTACCCGAATTTGTAGTATATGTAAGTATTCGTTCTTAATATTTTTATTTCTTTAATTTTTATTTATAACTAGCTTATACTCGGCGCGCATCGCTGCGCTCAGCGCTTATCTCCCAAAAGAGGGTGTAGCTTTAGTGAAACCATACTTTTATAGTAAGTTCGAACCGAGTTTTATTGATGTGTGACTTATTTCGAAATCTATACCGAATATTTGGGGTGCTGAAAAAGTACGACGCCCCTCGTCCAACGCCCATAAAATGTTAATAAATTGAGGTAGAATACTGAATTCCGAGGCTGTGCGACCACCAAAAAAAAATCTAAAACTGTTCGATATCGAAAATTTTAGGTGTATTAAAGGTGCCTTTTACGATCGGCACCAGACTTCATAGGAACCCTCTCAAGGCTTTGGTATAAAAATTGGCTTAGCGGTTTCGGAGTCTTTACGTACACATATACCCACACATATACCCACATACGTATATACATTAAGTCGCCTCACGCTCCTTAGAAAAAAAAGTTGCATAGTCCGGTTCTTCAAAATAGTCCATGGCTTATGTTACGATGATCCCCAAAAAATTTCGACTAAAAATATTGCCTGGTATGTTAGTTAAAAAAAAAACAAACGGTCAGTAATAAGAGTAATAAAAAGTTATTTTACATCAAAAAATCTTGATTTTTTTCCGTTGCACCAAAGAGAGTGCGGATTTTTATTTATTGTTTTAACTTTTTTCATATTATTTTCACTAAAATTGAAATGAATTTTTTCCCATACTACTTTTAGTCAAATAAATTGTTAAATATAAAAAAAAGGTGTACATTTTTTTGTAATTTCATTTACTTTAATTCTTCACTTTACACTATATTTTATCATCAATAGATAATTTATTTAACCAAAAGTAACATGGCAAGAAAAAAAAAATTTTAATTTGAATTTAAGTGAAAATAATATAAAAAAAGTTAAAAAATTAATGAAAATCCGCATTACCTCTGATCCGACTGAAAAAATTGAAAACTGATTGGTGCAGATAACTATTAAGTCTGACCGTTTGTTATTAGGAACATAAGAAGATCGGTCAATGTCCTTTCATGGGCTGAAATGGCCATTTCGTTTTTGTTTTTTTTTTATTTCAAACTATCCCAGCACACGGATGGCTATCGCTACTGTCAAAATATTTGGGGAATCATCATAACATAAAGCGTTATTTTGAGCAACCGACCCAAACACCTTTTTTTTTGTGATGAGCCTTAGTATACAAACATGCATTTTTTACTGATAGATAGATGAGCAGAAAAAGAAGGCATGGCAACATTTATATATATATAGTGATCGCCACTTGGTCCCATTGCACCTACATATCAAGTTTCACTATCAAAACATGTACAGCTCAGAAATTACAATGATTTCTGAAAAGTCGGTGTAAATAAAGTGCGACACGCCCATTTTTTTAAGGATTCTGACAGTTACCATATGAACTAATCTACCAAATTTTATTCTTTTACTGTAAATTTTGATTTATATACTTTTTACGGATTTGTGGGTGTGACAAAATTTATATAAAAAGTGACCGCCACTTTTACGTTCACATCTCAGGAATTAAAATTATTTCTAACCGATAGCGCCCTGGCAGCTAGTGCTTACTTAGTTATAATTTTTAAATTGTAATTAACTATAAAACATAAATAAATAAATTAAATAAAATTATTGCTGAAGAGTGGGCACAGATATAGTGCTAACATGCACATTTTTTGCAAATCTGTCGAGAGTAAGCGTATGAACTTTATTACCAAATTTTAGTATTTAACGATGAGAATCCTCTGATTTATAGAAGTTCTATTGATTTGTGGGTACAAAAAGTGGCGGCCGTGGCGTAGTGGGTAGAATGTGTGGTCCATATGGGAGAGAACCCTGGTTCGAATTCCACCTGACACAGAAAGTTCTTTCAATTGAATTAATTTTTCTGTTCGGCCGTCACCTATCTGCTGACAATGGCAAACCTCAGAGAGTAAAAACTTCCATGAAAAGCTTCTTGAGAACATAAGCCGTTCGGAGTCGGCATAAAACTTGTAGGTCCAGTTCGCGATCATTTGTGTTCAAACATTCCACAACACGCTCAACACATTAACCATAAGAAGCTCGGTCAAAGTCCTTTCAAGGGCTGAAATTGGCCATTTCGCGTTGTTTTTTTTTTTATTTGCGGGTGGTACAAGTTGGCGTGGCAAATTTTATATATATATCTATACTGACCGCCGCTTAGAGCACCTGCATATGAAGTGTTACTATCAAAACGCGTACAACGCAGGAAAAAGCATGATTTCGAAAAAGTGGGCGTAGATATGGTGCGCCCACGCCCACGCCAATTTTTTAACAGTTGCCGACAGTTACCTTATGTACAAAATTACCAATTCTTAGTCTTCTACTGTAAAAGCCGTCTAATATAAAGGATTTTTACTGATTTGTGGGCGTTAAAAGTGGACGGGACAACATTTGTATTTACATATTGACTGCCACTTGGACCTATAGCACCTGAATACCAAGATTCACTATGAAAACGTGTACAACTCAGGAATAAGCATGATTTCGATAAAGTGGGCGTAGATATAGTGCGGCCATGCCCATTTTTTGTACATTTGCCGAGAGTAATCATATAAACTAAATTATCAAATCTTAATCTTCTACGGCAAAAGCTGTCTGATATAAAGCATTTTTACTGATTTGTGGGAGGTAAAAGTGGGCGTGACAACGTTTATATTCACATAGTGACTGCCACTTGGACCCATAGCACCTGAATACCAAGATTCACTATGAAAACGTGTACAACTCAGGAATAAGCATGATTTCGATAAAGTGGGCGTAGATATAGTGCAGCCATGCCTATTTTTTGTACATTGGCCGAGAGTAATCATATAAACTAAATTATCAAATCTTAGTCTTCTACGGCAAAATCTGTCTTATATAAAGCACTTTTACTGATTTGTGGGCGGTAAAAGTGGGCAAGACAACGTTTATATTTACATAGTGACTGCCTCTTGTATCCATAGCACCTTCGTACCAAGATTCACTATCAAAACTTGAACATCTCAGGAATTAAAATGATTGCTGAAAAGTAGGCGTAGATATAGTGTGACCACGCCCATTTTTTGTACAGTCACCGAAAGTAACTATCTGAACAAAATTACCAAATATTAGTTTTATATGATTAAAACCGTCTGATATATAGCATTTTTTTTTGGTTTGTGGGCGATAGAGCCAATTTGGGTTGTATGGGAGGTACCACGCCCCTTGTCCAATCCACACCAAACTTCACAGGAACACTTCCAGAATGTTGCTTCAGTATTCCTAAACATTTCATAAAATTTGGTTCGGTGGTTTTGGAGTCTATACGTGATATATGTACACACATACCCACCTACCAACATACATACATTCATTTTTATATATACAGGGTGAGTCTGTTAGAGAGGTCAATCCGAAAACCGGAGGTTCCTTGGGTCAATACAACAAAAAATTGTATGGAAGGGGGGGTCTATTTTCACCCCCCTCCGAGATAGGAGTAAAATAAAGTAAAAAAGTCGAATTTTAAGGTAATATCACTTTTAGCGCAATAACTTTGAAAGTATGATAGCTTCGTAAGATTTAAGTGCAGTTTTGGAAACACAATTTAACAGGTCTAATAAAAAAATAAACAAATTAAAGTTAACTCGCTTGGTAAAAACAATTTAAGCTGACCAAACTCAAAAAATAATTTTTTTCACGAAAAAAATTAGTACGAATGCGATTTTCTCTAAAGTTTATCTTAAAAAAAAATTCAGTTTATTACGTATTTATGTTCTCTTAAGTGTTCTCTAAAACTTCCAAATACAAAGTTTTTACCTCAGGTCAACAGGACATCTGTTTTTTGAGTTTTAATTTGTGCTTAAAATACCTATGTAAATTACAAAAGCTTACATTGATATGTAAACAATAGAAAAAACAAAAATTTACTTTGCAGTGTAATGTTTTT
>OU612046.1:102365508-102390189 GCA_914767935.1 Coremacera marginata
TTTTATTTAAGCGAGTATAAAGCGACTTTTCATACAATAGCTATCGTTTCTTACAACGCTTTTTTTTTGCTTGAAAAAATCACAGCTATTATTTAATTTATTTATTTATAACAATAAATAATATAATAATATTAATATTTAATTTTACTACATCACAGGTACTCGCACAGGCCTTATGTTGTGATGCCGAATATCGAAGCATAAAAGAACTGACACAAAAAGAGAATTTTCTCAATAGGCTCGACAGTAGTGGCAGGTATGTTACTTATTTTAATATATCCAACACAAGGTTTATTAATACAGGTTAATTCACTTGAGAGAAGCTCGGTCGAACTGTCAGAATGGATAAAAGGAAATCAAGAAAAAAAAACCTGAATCTGTACAATTTTTAGCTAACAGCAACATTGACAGTTCGAGCAAAGGCAGAAAAAGAGTGCTTTTCTCTGAAGTGACTTAACCTATATTAATGAACATTGATCCAACACATTTTGTATTCTTATTTTCATTCATCTTATTTTTTCTAGATTACGCACACCAACGCTATGCGTCGATACAAAATTTAATCAACGAAATCCAGTCACTCTACTACTACTAAGAGCCGTTATTTCTACAAATAAATTTTGAAATGCTGTATATAAAATTGTTATTTATAAATGCTATTTTTGTAATTTAGATTTAATTATTATTTATCCCAATCATAAAACATTTTCTCCTGGGTGTTGTAAAATGAACTTTCCGTTTTTAAGATACAGATGAAGACATCTCTTTTTTTATTTTACACTCATGAATATTGACGGTTGATGAACAAATTTGCAAAAAGTTTTTGCACTTTATCTTAAAAACAGAAACTCTCTTTTACAATACCCTGGAGAAAATGTTTGATCTGATTAAGTTTGAGCTAAGTTTATAATTAATTTTGTTTAATCTTTATTATATTCAAACACAAAATAATCTAGACAAATAAAACTGTTAAAAATACATTTAAAAAATAATTAAGTATTCCAATCATTTCTATAAATTTGAAAGAAAAACATTCGACGTTTGAAATATTGAATGTTTGCACAAAAAACTTGTTTTCGTTATAGAAATAATTTATATTAAATATTGCGTTTTGACCCCCTTTCTAATAGCTTAAAATTTATTTGCAAAAACCGTTTCAGTTTAACACAAAAATTAATGAACTGTTTCTATCATTAAAAAATCAAAGGTTCTCCATTTCATCTTTTTAACAAAATAGTCTAGCTTTAAATAGTTTATAGATTACAAAAAAATCTATTTTCATACAATGTGAATCTATATTAACAATACTAATTTTTTGTTAATTATTAAATTTGTATACTTCATACTTCCCTTGCTCATTTTTAGAATAACCGTGCTCACTTTCAAAATTTTAAAAGAAACAAATATTTTAGCATTGATTTGTTTTTTTATACTTATGCCATGGACAATTTTACCCTACTTTGTGGAACATATAAATTTTTTTCTACTGCATCGGAAATTTTGCTTATGTTTTTTATCTTTGCAACTTTCTCTTTACACTTTGGAGCTATACTCGTAATACCACAAATTGGAAAAATCTCTAAAGATATTGTAACCAACATACTTTTCTGTATTTCAATTGCTTAATAAAAGTATTAGAAAAAAAATGAGCAAGGGAATTTAATAATTAACAGAAAACGAGTTTTGCTTATACAGACAGACATGGTATGAAAATATATTTTTAATAATAACTTCTAATTGGAAAGGAATATTGGGATATTTTTTGAAATAAATAATTTTTAAGTTAGACTATTTTGTTAAAAACATAAAAAGAACATTTTTAAAAAAATTAATTTCGACAAAAAATCCGGTTTATTAATATTTGGGCCTTTTCGGCGAAATCTGTTATTCTGTTATGCATTTTCTGTTATCATTCATAAAAGACGTCGGCCATAAAAGATCTGTTAAAATTGGCATTTAGGATTTCGAACTTTTATGGCATCCTGTTATCAATCTTCGAAATCAAAAATCTATTACAATTCCGTTAACTTCTATTATGGAGCAGCTGGTTAATGTCAATAATTATTCTTAAAGTGCACATAAAAAAGAAAAAACCATAAATTGCAATGCAGAGCGAAAAAGTAAGTTAATCATTTAAATAATCGATTGTATTTTATCATTTAAAATTATTTTATAAGAAATCGCAAGAAAAGTCTCAATAGAGTTTTATTCCTCTTATTAAGAAGAAACCCCAATGCTAGCGAGGAGTAAACACTGCAACGCTTCAATGCAAGGGCTGTGGCAAAAGTTGGCTGGTAACCTTAACTCAACTGGTGGTGTGTACTATCAAGCGACAAGTGGAAAACAGTAAGGCTTTTGTTTATATTGTGAGTACATATTTGCTTATGAATTATTTAATTTCATGTGCTTGATAAACTGCGCTCGGAGAAAGGCGAGTTCGGTTTGCTATTTAGGCGTAACTCCATCAAAGTGACCCGATGGTTTCTTCTATTTAAAACTTATCGTTAAGGCGACTGTTCCTAGTTGAGACGTGTTTTTAAAGGCGACTTTGAAAGGCTAATTAAAAAAAAAAAAAAATACGGCAGATATTTATAAAAAATTTTTTTATTATTGTAATCAAGTTTTCAAAAATACAAAAAAAATTATTTTTTTAAAAAAGTTCATGTACATGTAAGCCCACAGGAGGAGTTTTTTTCATAACAGATTGTGCCGAATAGGCCCAATTAATATATTAATTTTTTGAAACACTGATATTAAGGCCTATTCGGCACAATCTGTTATGAAAAAATTCTGTTATTCTGTTATGATTTCCCATAGAAATTTTTGAGCTGTCAAAAAATCTGTTACGAGACCAAAATTCGTATTCTGCACAACAATCTTTTATGAATTCTGTTATGAATCATAGCAGATTTTTCGAACTGTCAAAAAATCTTTTAAAAAACCTTAAATTGGTATTCGGCATGACAAAATCTGCTATGAAATCTGTTTTGAATGAGAACAGAATAACAAATACATTTTTCTGTCTTTTATCATAACAAACATTTAGAAAGTGAACATTTTAGTGTGAAAAATGGATGTTTATTTAAGAATTTCAATAAAAATGGCTCAAAAAAGGAGGCAAATGTAAGATATTATTAATAAATATGTGTGTGTATTTTAAAGCCAAGTTTAAGAAACCATCGGGCCACTTTGCTGGAGTTACGCCTAAATAGCAAACCGTTCGATCTTCCTGACGTGCGTTTTGTGCAGCTGTTTATGCTGGACAAGGCGAATGTGCGCTTGTTAAAGGACAAATTGGAACGTTTTACGGTTGCTCTTCATATTCCTTTTGAAATTCAGGTCGGTATTTACAAAGTGAAAATATTTGGTCTTAAGCTCTTATTCCCTATAGTTACTAGCAACACTGCATTTTTACGGATATAGATCCTACCAAGCATCAGTAGGAAGCAACAACATTTTTGGTTTGTCTCAACCAAGCACATCAAGGGTGATAGAAATGGTTACAAACCTAATAAATACGCACCTTGTCAACGAGGCAATACAGTTTCCAAGTGGTGCTCTTGATACAGCCGAAAAAAAATAAGGTAAAATGTAAACAAATGTAAAACTTAAGTAGTTATCAAACAAATTTTAGTTTCTTTCTTAAATTTAATATGAAAAATATTATTGGAGTTATCGACGGTACTCACATACCCATTGTTGCTCCACCTGAAAACGATATTGAGGCGCCTGGGCATTTGTACGTGAACAGAAAAGACTATCACAGCTTAAACGTTTTGGCAATAACAGATGCCAATCTGAAAGTTATTTTTGCTGACGCTCGATTTCCAGGTTTGGTTCACGACTCTGCCATATGGATGGTTTCACCAGTCCGGCGATTTTTGAAAAATCGTTTTACAACTGCTGAAAACCAAAACGCCCATATACTTGGTAAGTTAGTTAATAATTTATTTTAATGAAATAATAATGTTTAATTAAATCGAATATAAATACTTCATATTTAAAATATTTCCTCTTGTTTAAATTTCTAGGAGATTCTGGATTTCCGTTGGAACCATGGCTTCTAACACAAATAAATAACCCCCCTAAAGAAACACTTCAATCCGCGTTTAATAACCGCTTCTTATCCACTAGAAACTCTTTAGAAAGAGCTTTTGGTGTTATTAAAAGCCGATTCAGATGCTTGTCTCGTCAAAGAGTATTGCATTACGCACCCGAAAAAGCTGCAAACATTGTATATGCTGTTTTTTGTCTGCACAATACGTTACAATTAGAGTTGAAGGTTTTATGGAGGCTGAAAATGATATCGCTAATGAGGGAAACCAAAGCAACTGAAACTATTGGCACAATGTGGGATCAAGAGTTCGCGATCGATATGTTATAAATAATGGTAATTAATAATTTATAGATTTATTTTTTATTTATAACATGTGTTTTATGTAATTATTTTTAGATTTTTAAACGAAACAAGCATTGTGAGAGTTGGATAAATTTAAAATACATACTCTGTGACGG
Organism: Coremacera marginata; assembly: GCA_914767935.1. Classification (NCBI taxonomy): domain Eukaryota; kingdom Metazoa; phylum Arthropoda; class Insecta; order Diptera; family Sciomyzidae; genus Coremacera; species Coremacera marginata. Next base: position 102,370,024 of record OU612046.1, read on the forward strand.
GCATATTAAAACCAGTGCATAATTTGGTTCAACCGTAAAAAACAAAATAAAAAATAATCGGGTTTTTGCTCAAAATTATAAAAGTCAAAAGTTTACTAAATGGTTTGTTTTTATTACAAAATTAGATAAAATAAAAAAATTCATTGAATTAAAATAAAAAAATAAAACAAAATTAACTAAAATAAAAAATTCATTGGATTAAACTAAAAAAAATCAGGTACTATTAAAAAAACAGAACTATTTCATCTGATCACGACAAATCACCCGCTTGAATATCGTCTAGGACTGCGACACCCTGTATATAAAAAAAGAAAAACAGATTAAAATAAATTTAAAAATCACTAAGAAAAAATTAGGGAAATTGAGTTATTACACAATGATTGCTTAATGCTGCAGCTATTGTTCCCATAGCAGCTACTATTGCCATTTGGGAGGCAGCTAAATTGTCAATGGCCACGACAATTTTGCCCAGTCTGCTGACAATTGCGTCCGCTTGTACCTGCCTGTTCGCCTCGCTGGTCTCCAGCATAAAATTGAATTCATTATCTATTACAATGGATGGAATATAACGATTATTTTTTAATTTTTAGTTCAAATATCATGTATGAAATGTTATTGTAAAATAATTTTAAATGCACCAATATGATGCTAGGGAGTCAGAAATCTAGTTTTTTTACATAATTTTTTCCTGATTTTTAAAATAGATATCTCCTTAAATCAATTATTTTTCACCGATATTTTTCGATCAATAAAACAATTATTTTTTCATGATTATTTTTTCGATCAGAAATAAAAATAATTGTTGATCGATATGTTTTCAGTCAAAAGTATAACGGGTGATGACAAAAAAATGAGACTTTTTTTAAAAACATCACTAAAAAGTTTGTTTTATTCTCATACAAAATGTTTATAACAAAAATATGTGTAAGCTACACAAGATTAATAAAAATTTAATGTAAAGTTGAAAAAGGTCCTTGATCAGCCGTACGGTGCAGTTTTGTTGGGATACCTCTGAAGGACTGTTGGACAGCATTTTTGTCTATTTTACGAATACTTTCACGAATTCTTTTTCGAGTTCTTGACAGGTTTTTGCTCTCCAATTGTTTTTGTATACCATCGAGCCTAAATTTCCAAAAAAATCTTCGATTGGACGGCATTGAGGCAAGTTTGTGGGATTTCGCTCTTTTGGTACAAAATTTACATTTTGCTTATTTAAAAAATCCTGCGTCTTTACGGCGTAATGTGATGATGCTTTGTCAGGCCAGAAGACATAATTGCCATCAGAGTGATGCTCTTTCAGAAAAGGAATCAAAATTTTGGCCAAACATTCCTTTTGGTATACTTCTTGGTTAACTGCAAGTCCACTTGGTTTGAACCACGGCTTTAAATTCCTTTTTCGAATATGGCAATGTGGAGCATAACCTTTGGTTCAAATTTATGCTTGAACTTTAATTTCACATTGGAATTACATTCAGAAACGTCATTTGAGTAAAATCGATCATTTCCAGGCACTTGAGATTTACTGAGCGGGAAATAACTTTCATCGTCCAAGACGTAAGATTTTTTGCTGTAATTTCGAAGCATCCATCGGCATTGTGATTTTATGTTTGAAGTTTTTTCAATGTTTTGCAGATATAAATTTGATCGCATTTCATTTCAGCAGCTGCATCACGCTGACTTATGTTATCCGCATTGTTGAATTTACGTTTAAGCTTAGAAAGAGCCTTTTTATTCATTATTGTTGGAATTCCTCCACTTCCACATTTTCGTTTCACTTCCATATTCTTCAGAATTCTATATAAAGTAGATTTTGGAACACCTTCGCTTTTAAAATGGTTTACCGTAAATATTTTGCCAATATTTTCATTGGTTTTATAAAATTGTACAACGCGCTCGCGGAGGATATGTTGCTTCGACGACATTTTAATGAAAACATTACCTAGTTCTCAAAAACAAAAATTAAGCACATAACTTAGGTATCCATGGTAACAACAAAAACCAGCGCATACTAATTCGATGTGATAGATTTCAAGTTATAGTAGTTTAAAAAAAAGTCTCATTTTTTTGTCATCACCCGTTATGTTTTTTATCGTTATTTTTTTCAATCAAAAGTAGAAGTTATTTTTTTATCGTTATTTTTCCGATCAGAAACAAAAGCTGTTTTTTATCGATATTTTTTAGATCAGAAATAAAACCCAATCATTCTATATTCTTTCACTCTAACGATCACAAATAATTTTTATTTTTGATTAAAAAAATAGTGATCAGAAATGAATTTTATTTCTGATTGAAAAAATGACGATCACAAATAATTTTTATTTTTGATCGAAAAATAACGAGCAAAAAATGTTTTTTATTTCTGATCGAAAAAATAACGATTAAAAAGTAAATTTTATTTCTGATTGAAAAAATCAATATCACAAATAATTTTATTTTTGACTGAAAAAATAACGATAAAAAAACAACTTTTATTTCTGATTGAAAAAATAACGACCAAAAAACAACTTATATTTCTGATCGAAAAAAATAATGATCACGAATTAATTTTTATTTCTGATCGAAAAAATAACGATCAGAAAATGTTTTTTATTTCTGATCGAAAAAATAACGATTAAAAAGTAAATTTTATTTCTGATTGAATTAATAATTTTTATTTTTGACCGAAAAGATAACGATCAAAAATCATCTCTTATTTCTGATCAAAAAATAATTACTATCAAATGATTGATTGATAGCGATAATCATTATTTGCGGTCCCTGATTAAAACTTACCCAAGTTTTTTGGTGCACTTTTGCGCGGCCTTTTTGTAATTTCTGCACTACCACTGCAGCCCACATCCTCAACAATCTCTTCCACATGGGCAATCCTGCTACCTGAAGGCTCCCTAATTAAAACATTGGGGATATAAATATCCACCAACTCCTCTCGTTCCGCCTCATTCGGGAAGTTGGAACAGCCCACTACTGCGACCTGCGAGTGCCCTTCAACCACGATTGCCCCCCAACAGGCCATAGCTCTATCCTCTAGCCGTTCGAGGCTATTCTTGGCTGTTGGAGGTCCACCACCAGTCTTTTTGAGTTCAGTCTTCTCCGAGCGCAGTTTGTGTGTAACTGACAATGAGTATCTCCAATTATCGAACACCTGCAATTAAATTGTATTAAATTAAATTGCAGCAACTATGTACAATATAAACAAAAGCCTTACCGTCCTCCACTTGTCGCATGAATGCTGCGCACCACCTGTTGAGTTAAGGCTGCCAGCCAACTCTTGCCACAGCCCCTGCACTGATGCGTCGCAGTGTTTCCTCCTCGCCAGCACTGGGTTCCCTTCCAAGTAGGAGCAATAAATCTCTTTTTGCTCTAATGAGACTTCTTTTCGCGTTTTCCTATAAAAAATGTTAGTCGATAAAATACAATTGCTTAATTAAATGATTACTTACTTTTTTCGCTCTGCATTCTGATTTGTGTTTCTTTTTATGTGCACTAAGAATTTATTGACAGCAATCTGCTGCTTCATAATAGAAGTTAACAGAATTGTAATAGATTTTTGTTTTCGTGGATTGATAACAGGGTGCCATAAAAGTTCGAAATGCTGAATACCAATTTTAACAAATCTTTTATGGCCGACATCTTTTATGATTCATAATTGTCCAATTGTCACCAAACATATCATGGAATAGATGTACCATTACCAGTCGCTTTATGTTTAAAGTTATTAAGCATAAATTTGCAATCGACCTAAGCCACTCAATGCACTAAAGTGCCAAATAGTGCCAATAGATATTTCGCGACCGAAGGTAACGAGCCATTGAGTAGTCAAACCCATTTCTCATCACCTTCACTCCCGAATTTCTTTTAACATTTTGTAAGTCTTCTTATTTTGCTTTTGGAAGAACCAAAGATAAACATGGATTAGTTTAAATTTAATAGTTAATTTTTTTTATTAATGTAAATAAATAAAAATTTAAATTTCTAATGGTATGGTAACAACTTAAATTAAAAAGAAAAACATTTTTATGCCTCTACTTTAACTGACTCTGGTGTTTTAAGAAATTTATCGCCAAACAGCGACTTAATTTTTGAAATATGCACCTCATTTAGTGTGAATCTTTCGTTGATTTTCTTGGCCAGAGGCATAGATTCTATGTTGCTTTCAACAGAGTATTGCAAACAAGTTACAGTCTGGCTCGGAGGCTTGGTGGAAACGCATACAAAAATTTTTCGAATGTATAAGATTTCTGTTCTTAAATGAAAAAAAAGAAATTAAATGCACTTGCAGAAATATATGTTATAATAATGGGTTGGGTACAAAATATCCACGACAACATATTCAAACCAAAATCTCAAAGTCAAAATATCCAAAGCTAAAATCTCCAAAGCACAAAATATTCAAAATCTCAAAAACTTAATCGCCGAGGAAATCTCAAAATAGCCGAGGACAAAATCTCCAAATAATTTAAAAAATGTAAATTGGAACTTTTATGAATGAATTCACGCGAATTCATAAATGTTGCAATTTACATTTTTGAATATTTAATTCATTTTTTTCAAGTAAAAAGTTTATTAAAGTTTAAAATTAAATTAACCTAAACCTACGTTTATGGCAATGTCGATGTCATTGTTTGTTTGATCTATACAATTTTGTATTCTTTTACAACTTTAAAATATCAAAGCAATGACATTATTATGAAAAAAAATCCAAAGCATTTTTGATTGAATTAAAAATTACAAAAAGTATTTAAAGTGTTCGGATTATAATTAAAAAAAAAAATAAATTTGGTGATTTTGGATATTTTGTCTTTAGAGATTTTCTTATTTATTTCAACTTTGTATATTTTGTAACTTGGAGATTTTGTCTATGGTGGAGATTTTGGTTCTTGAGATTTCGTACCGCTCCCTATAATAATTATATTAAAACCTAATTTATTGTCACAGTTTTCGAGTTCCTGAATAAAAACCTTATATAAAACATATTTAAAACTTTATATAAGTTCTTGTATAACGGAATTAATTTCATGCGCCTTTTCTACTATTATAGACCTTGTATAAAACTTGTTTCAAAGATTATTCAAGGAAGTTTAAATTTTCTCCTCCATATATAAATTCTTCAGCACAATACGCTACTGACTACTCACTTCAACTCTTTTTATGATAAGATTAATAGATAGTTATATCTCTGTTATTTCTTCAGAAAATAGATTCTTTGTAAGTTTCACCAATCAAGTTGTAGTTGTAGCCTACACGCAACAATGCATGCACCTTTTTGCTAATGTTCTATCATGCAAATGATTGCGACACACATCCATGGCCGTAATAAAGAGTATGTGTCCTTGGGATCAACAAATTCAAATTCCTTGCCTTCCAGTTCGTTTAAAATATCCACAATGACATGCGAGACAGGCCCACGTTCGCGACAGAATATAATTAGCAAGTAATAAAAAGACGCCAGGCTGAATTGGATATTATGTTGCTTGAATTCTTTTAAAACTTTTAGTGCCGAATAACGTGCAAATTTATAATAGTTAAATGTGCTAGCGCAGTCAAGCAGTGCATTTTAGGTACCCAAATTGGGACGCAGTTGTTGCTGCGCCATTTGTTGCAATAAATCTTTGCACAGATCCCAGCGATGATCGGTAGTTTCCTTGAGTAGATGTGTAATAGCAATAATGGAAATTAATGCTTGCGTGTCCAATTCAAGTTGCTTTTCTGCATTTTGCGGCAAAGCATAGGCACGTACAGCCTGTAAAGCTGATATTGTGTCAAAATTTATCACATTAGCTTTTTTAACAAAATTACCTGGTAATACTTGGCCATTCCTCGTATGATAGCTGCATAGCTGCTTGATGCTTTCGGCGCGATTTCTGCAAACAAATTTTCCGCCAGTTCACCATCTTTTCAGCCCGAAGATTGACTTTCACGACCTGCATTGGTCAGTTTAAGCCAACGTTCTTCAATTAGCTCTTCGGAAAGCGGTTCACAGTTATTATAGAAACACACTAGTTCCAGCAGACTCTGTTTCCTAGAAATCAGAAATAAATAATGCATTTATTATTAAAGTTTTTCATTATTATATTAGTCATGCTAATGTTAAGCTGATAAATTTAAAAGAGAGTTCAACATTGTCACAATTTATGTAGAAAACTAACTGTCATTCTTATATTTGCCTAACTATATGTAAACATTGCATTATACATACGAACATATATATATATTAACAGTACAGCAGCGACGACTTCTAGACGAATGTTTGTTGGAAAAGCGTTAGAAGAAGGCACTACGTTTTTTGAGTTATTTAGGGTTTTTTTTATATAATATTTTTCTTATTTGCGAAACAAATTGAATTGTTTAACTTAATCCTAATAAAAATAAAAATTGAATAAGTTTCTACAAAAACAGTGGCTTTTTTCGTAACATTTCTTAAAAAACGCATATAAATACATTAAAATCGTAAATTGAACTTTTACCTCGTGTTGCAATGCCTAAGCCACCAACGATAGTACCAAGAAGCAGGGGAAGATTCCCCTATTGCGAAAAGGCATACACAAATGAGAATATGGTCGAATGTACTCAGAGTACAAAATGGATACACTTTGCATGTGCAGAAGTTGGAGAAGAAGTAGCTGATCTAGATTGGCGGTGCAAATATTGCGAAAAGTCAAGTGCAGCGCACCACCAGAAGATGTTAACGCCAAACAAGGACAAAATCCAAACCAAAATGTGGGAATAGGAGTCCAAGTTCAAGTAGCACAACAGCATCAAAGGTCCAGACGCAGTTCCATTGGTTCCATATCTACCGCGCAAAGCAGTTCCTCAAAACGTCAACAAAAATTGATGGCTCTGGAACAGGAGGAAGAAATCTTACGAAGACAACGGGAAATTCTTCGCCAGAAACAAGAGTTGTTAGATCCGCTAGATGATGATGAGGCAGCTAGCGATGATCCTGAAAATTTCGAAGTATTTGTAACTTTAAAGGTCACATCACATGGAGGCAAAGTTGAAGAAAGATTGCAAGTGTCTGATACTTTATCGCAAGCGCATATTTTCAATCAAAAAGAATATGCTGCAAAATCAACAAGCGCTGCTGCAACTGTTGCGACGACTCGTAAAAAGATTCCTTCTTACGAAACAGCGGCTATAAATAACAACATGCAGTTGTCAGCAAATCAGCTTGCATCAAGGAGTGCTGTAGAAAAAAGATCTACCCAATATCACAGGAAAACCAGGAGACCATATTTTATAAGTAGTTACCATCAGACTACCATAGCATGTGGATTCTCGAACATAGAAAATTTAATTCGACTTCACATTGAAAAAATACGTAGAATGCCACCATCACGAATGGAAAAGCTTGAAACTTTAGTAAGTTTTTCAGTTGCTGTCCGAAATTTATGTGCAATTTTACAGCAAGCGGATCTAAATGATCATTTGTGCAACCCCATGCTGATAAGAGAGCTGGTAGATAGAATGCCCCCAGCTTTAAAAATGAATTGGGCTCTACACAAGTGGTCTGCGTTGAGCCCAAACAGCTTAAGCACGTTAGGAGACTGGCTGAATGATATTGCCGTAAATGCATGCAGTGTTATGCCAATGACTTGGTCATATTCAAAACCTCCAAACCAGCATTTTAAAGAAAAAAAAGAGGTAACGAATGTTCATGATCAAAGCAGTGGAAGTCATGCACACAGCTCATTCGAAGAGGGTTACAACAAAAATAAAAAATGCAAAATTTGTCAGAGTAACTGGTAAATCATGTCCAGTTGTAATACATTTCTAGGTATGAATTTGCAGGAACGATGGGAGGCAGTCAAAAATAATAAGCTTTGTCGACAGTGTTTTAAAAGACACCCGTTTAAGTGTTCATCACCTTTAGTATGCAAGCCCAATAATTGCGAGAAGAAACAACATCCGCTACTACACAATGACAAAACTGTCAATACATCGCCATCATTGCAAACGGTATCTACAAATATTCTCCAAGTGGCAACAAACGTTCGTTTCATAATATTGCCAGTCATGTTATCGTCTAATGAATTTACGTTTACCACATATGATGAATTTCATTTAAAAATCTAGATAAAACTGAAATTTTGAACCCGACCACCTCAGATATCAATGAAATTTTGTTCATAGCTAAATTTGATCAATACAAACAAACTCTCATTTTTAGAAATGACTGTTTTGCGATTTTTTGGGCGTGGCACAGTGGGAAAGTTTTCGAAATAACGCGAAAATGGTCGAAAAGAGCTCCATTTAAACTACAATAACTCAGAGTCGGCTGAACCGATTTCCCTGATCTTGGTATCATTAAAAAGATATTTTGACAGGCTTTATGACACGTTTAAAAAATAAATTACACTGTAAAAAATTTTATAACAAAAAGAAAATTTTAACTAACGAAAAAACCAAAAAGATCAAGGGTTTTTTTACAGTGTATTACTTTTTTAGAAAGGTTTATCCTTCACCTATAACATATCAAAAAATAAAAATGGGTTCTTTTTTAGTTTTTTTTATATAATATTTTAAGTAGTGGCACTTCTAGTAATTGCCCATATATTTTTATATTGAAGCCGCGAAAAATAGCCAAACATCTGTTATATTACTGAGAAGTGTTCAAATTTCAGTTATATTCAAAATATACTTATAATGTGCAAAGGTTATTGATATAATATGCATAAAAGAAAATTATGTATGTATACAGGTAAAATAAATACACATTGTCCCAGGAAAATTATGAATATGTTTTAACCCCAAAAAGTTCTTGCGGCCGTACCAGCCCAAACCAATAAGTATACAGGTAAGCGCATAAAATGCTTACTGTAACTGTGTTTCTAGGATTAGCAAAATAAACACACTGCAGGTACCCCTAATTAAAGAATTGATTTTAAAATTGCCTTAAAAATTGCTATATAAATGCACCTGATGAACGTACCGAAAGTTTTCGAATAACAGCGAAAATATCAGGTCACATTCTTACACATTTACAAAATAGTTCAACAATTCTAACATTTTTTAAATGTGTACAAATAAAAAACCATCAACAATTGTTTATATTATTTGCCATGTTTTTATTAATTTGTGTTTTATTTTATTTAAATTTTTTTTAAGTTAATTATTTGTAAGAAATTTTGCGCTGCTCAAATTTGGCACAGTCAGATATCTGCGCACATGTACAGACGTTTCATTTATCGGAATGAATGAATGAAAGCCTTGAGTTCCTGTTATAGTTTGAGCTTCTTTATATCTTGAAAATAGCTTTTCTTTAACGTTGTTGTATTCGTCAGCATCTGCGTAAGCAACTTGTACGGTGGTCTTATATGTTTCTGATGCCCAGTGATAGAGTTGCCTCGTTGTCTGGATTTCATTTTTATTTGCAATACTATAATTTCGAGCACCTCTCTTCAATGTTCCTCCGATTCCATCACATGCAGATTTTCCGTGACTGGTAGCATAAAAGTGCCATTCAGCGTCAATACCAAAATCAGATTTGTGATGGCATAAATTAATGAAGTTATATTTATTTTTATATTGTGCTCCTGCACCATCTGATACGTAAATGATTTTATTAATATTGTTGGTTATATTGGCCTTCACGAACTGTATCATTTTTGAAATATATAGATGAACTGCTATACTATCATGGGTATTACAATCAGATATTATGGCGAAGCTTTTATGAGTTAATTTATCGTTATCTGAAAATAAACAAACAAAGAAAAAAAACAAATAAATAAAAAATATTAAATATTTTGATGAGTGTGGATGGATGTGTTTACTAATACCAAAATATTAAAATAATTACCTTTGTAATAAATAACGAACGGATGTATTGTAGCATGATCATTATTCCAATGGTATCCTTGCACGGCATCTTGTACAAGAAATGCATAATTTTCAGCAAAGTCCATTTGAATTAACATTTCTCCTGATATGAAATGATGCGGAATCAGAACTTTGATGTGTTTAGTAAAATCGCTGACAAATGATTCTGGGTTGGTGGTTAACGTTTCCAGAACACATCTAATCGTTGTATTCCACTTTTTGTATATTAATTGTTCAGTTTGGTTATTTTCAAAATGTTTTAGCATATGCGTTTTTAGATTATTTAAATTTTTGAAGCAGTGACCACACATTGAAACGCAACACTCGCTTTTTTCTATGTCAGCATTACAAACAACGAATTTGAGAACATCTTTGTAGTCGGTAAATGTGCATTGTCCTTCAACACAAATTGATTTTAAGCCACTTTTTTCAAACATCAATTTCATATTCTGATGCAATGTGCATACACAGATATTTTGCTGGTTTCCAACTCCAAGTTTGATACAATTTTTTGGCCTTAACATTGTAAATTTTGTAAAACCCACTTTGGCCAAGGGATGTTTTTTTTTAAATTCGTAGTAAGATTCGCGTAGTGAAGTCTTTTTTTAACTTTTTCACGTAAGTTTCCTTGTTTAACAGTAATTGAATCTTGCGATCCTGGCATCATTCGGCTAATTTCATCATCTTCATAAAATAACTTGACTGTGCTTAAAGTTTCGGTTGGTAAACTACGTCTGCTCATTTTTAAAAGATTGATATCTGCAAACTTCGTTTTATTCCTTTGGATATCTTTACTTTTTTTGATACAATCGTGAGATATATCATCCCCAAAACGATCTTTAATTTCTTCGTGACTCATATTGATTGGTATGAGAGATAAAAGTTTTTGCTTTTCCAAAAGATTTGAGCTGTTTTCTATTTGATATTTGATGTTTTGCAAAATTTCTTCGTAAATGGCTTTGACGTTTTCAAGTTGCGCTGACAAATCAGATAATGGATCAGCTCCAAGTGAATCTGCTATATTTTCCAAAATTTGCAGTGATTTTCTATTTCTGTATGCATCTCGTTTGATATATTTCCTTTTAAGAGGCGACATTTGGTTTGGTAGATGAGGAATAATATGATCATTTATATTTTCAATGAGTTCGTTGCTTTCGATGTTTGCATTACGGCTGGTACAAGTTGGAAGTTCATTCAATTCTTCGCTAATTTCATCGCTGGGCGTTGTTGGTAAATAATTTTAGACTTCATTCTGTTCCACGTTGGATTCATTACGACTGCGCGCTTTTCTTAGTGTATTCCGGCAAGTTTCGCAAATACGGCTACAATGAATGTTGGCGACAGCTGGAAAATATTCAATTATATTTGCAGCCTCGTTTTCACTTATTTTACGAAGCGAATCGCAACACTTATTAGATATTTTTATGCATCTGTACTTATTGTTTGAATTCATATTCACGTAAAATTTTAAAATATACGCGTAAAAATTTTAATGGGATATCTTGGCTTCTCGAAACTGTTTATAATTATGAATTTCGGTATGTTCATCAGGTGCATTTATATAGCAATTTTTAAGGCAATTTTAAAATCAATTCTTTAATTAGGGGTACCTGCAGTGTGTTTATTTTGCTAATCCTAGAAACACAGTTACAGTAAGCATTTTATGCGCTTACCTGTATACTTATTGGTTTGGGCTGGTACGGCCGCAAGAACTTTTTGGGGTTAAAACATATTCATAATTTTCCTGGGACAATGTTTATTTATTTTACCTGTATACATACATAATTTTCTTTTATGCATATTATATCTATAACCTTTGCACATTATAAGTATATTTTGAATATAACTGAAATTTGAACACTTCTCAGTAATATAACAGATGTTTGGCTATTTTTCGCGGCTTCAATATAAAAATATATGGGCAATTACTAGAAGTGCCACTACTTAAAAAATTATATAAAAAAAACTAAAAAAGAACCCATTTTTATTTTTTGATATGTTATAGGTGAAGGATAAACCTTTCTAAAAAAGTAATACACTGTATAAAAACCCTTGATCTTTTTGGTTTTTTCGTTAGTTAAAATTTTCTTTTTGTTATAAAATTTTTTACAGAGTAATTTTATTTTTTAAACGTGTCATAAAGCCTGTTACAATATCTTTTTAATGATACCAATATCATGGAAATCGGTTCAGCCGATTCTGAGTTATTGTAGTTTAAATGGAGCTCTTTTCGACCATTTTCGCGTTTTTTCGAAAAATTTCCCACTGTGCCACGCCCAAAAAATCGCAAAACAGTCATTTCTAAAAATGAGATTTTGTTTATATTGATGAAATTTAGCTATGAACAAAATTTCATCGATATCTGAGGTGGTCGGGTTCAATGCATCTCGATTTTTACATGAAATTCATCATATGCTTTCCTAGATGAAGGATCCTCTGGTTCTCTTATAAGTGAGGATGTAGCCGAAAAGTTGAAATTGCAAGGCACCAAGGAACCATTTTGTCTTGGGTGGACTGGAGGAGTATCCAGATTAGAGGGTGAGTCAAAAAAAGTCGAAATTATTATATCTGGCTTATTCAGAAATGCAGTTCGCTATACATTGGGAAATGTAAGATCGGTGCAAGCACTAAAATTACCAGTTCAATCGCTTAATTATCAGCAGCTAGCGAAAAGGTATGCACATCTACGCAACTTACCTATACAATCCTATAATAACGTCAGCCCTGGTATGCTTATTGGTTTACGCAATTGGAAAGTAGCAGTCCCACTTCGTATAAAGGAAGGGAATGAAGGTGAGCCAATTGCTGTAAAGTGTAGGCTGGGTTGGACAGTAGTTTCTGAAATGGAAAATGTAGAAGATAATGAAGCTTTTGATATCAATTGCCACTACTGTGACTGCGACAATAATAACAGCGACGAAATTCATGAACTCGCCAAAGAATTTTTCTTTGTCGATAACTTAGGTATATCAAAGCCCAAAAATTCAGAAGAGGTACTAGGAGATCAAAGGTCAAACGAAATTCTTGCCACAACGACAACGCGTATAGGTGACCGATATGAAACAGGACTTTTATGGCGATTCAAAAATGTCAACCTGACAGCCGACTTACGGCAATGCGAAGATTGCAGTGTTTAGAAAAACGTTTAAAATTTGACCCTGATTTACGTGAGAAAATTAAAGAACAAATTCAACAATACTTAGAAAAAGGATATATACGTAAGTTGCGTTGTTCAGAACTCATGATGCCGCAGGATAGAGTATGGTACCTACCAATATTTCCGGTGAAAACCCCTAATAAACCAGAAAAGGTTCGCATAGTCTGGGACGCGTCTGCCAAAGTTAGTGGCATCTCTTTAAATTCACTATTAATGAAAGGAGTTGACCTGAACTCTTCACTTCTGGGAGTACTTCTTCGTAGCAGAGAAAGAAAAGTATGTATAGCTGCAAATATAAAAGAGATGTATCACCAGGTAAATATTGTCGAATCTGACCAGCTTAATCTACTACTCCTGTGGAGGGATTGTGACGACACCAAAGATCCTGAAACATATGTAATGTGAGTCATGACTTTTGGCGCGACATGCTCGCCAAGCTCTGCGCAATATATCAAAAATGAAAACTCTAATTAATTTAAAGAATAGTATCCACAAGCCGTTAAATGTATCATTAATAACCATTACGTCGACGATTTATAAGACAGTGTTGACACCAAAGAAGAGGCGATGAAATTGGTAATTGAGGTGACATCTATACATCGCAAAGTAGGTTTTCAGATCCATGGTTGGAAATCAAATTCTTTGAGAGTTATCCTGAAACTAAATCCTGGCTCAAATGCTCTAACTATGAATATGAATCAAGAATCTTCAACTGAGAAGGTTTTAGGCATGTGGTGGTGCCTCGACAGCGATGAATATTCTCTTAGCTACAATAAAGGCAATCAACATGTTTTAAAAGGTGAGAAAAGTCCAACTAGACGAGAAGTGCTCCGGATTCTTATGTCAATCTACGATGCACTAGGATTAATTGCAAACTACTAAGTCTACATGAAGATATTATTGCAGGATATACGGCGGAGTAGATTCAATTGGGACGAACCAATAAGCGATGAAAATTTTAACACATGGCTGACGTGGCTGAAAAGTTTATCGCAAGAAGAACAAATTCGAATTCCGCGGTGCTATTTAAAAGAATTCTCAAACTGGACAGATTTTTTGTCGACGCAAGTGAGCAGGCATGCACTACTGTGGTCTAAATGCGCATGAAAAGAAATGCCGAAATCAAGTGTTGTTTAGTGGGAGGAAAAACAAAGGTTGTCCCAATAAAATTGCGATCAATTCCATGACTAGAACTAGATGCGGTATAGGATGTCGGTTCGCAAAACAAATTCAAGAACACTTAAAGGAGCAAGTTCAAAAAACAATCTTTTGGTGCGATTCTAAAACCGCTCTGAGTTGGATAAGAGACAATCATCGTAAGTACAGCAAATTCGTCGCCTTCCGATCAGCTGAAATTCAAGATACATCGAACGTAAAAGAATGGAGATACGTTCCATCCAACTTTATTGTCGCTGACGACGCTACACAATGGGTTAAGCCTCCTAAACTAACTTCTGATGACCGTTGGTTTCAAGGACCCGATTTTTTATACCTGGATGAATCTAAATAGCCCAAAGACGACACAATCGATTTACAAACTGAAGCCGAGTTAATCGCGATACATATTTATGAAAAGCCCGTAATAGATTTTGGCCGATTTTCCAAGTGGAAAGTATTGCTTAATGTCATGGCACGAGTACTGAGGTGACTTAAAAGCAAGGATTTCAACACCGATTTCGCCACGAACAGGAATTTTGACATAAGAGGAACTTCGAACATCGGAATTGGTATTGCATCGAACAGTGCAAAACGAATGCTAAAGTGATGAAATGCACACTCTTCTAAAAGAAACAAATTATTCAAAAAAATCAAAATCTCCAGCCAACAGTTAGTAAAAAAAGTTCAGTTTATCATCTTTCTCCATATGCTGATGAAGATGGATTATTACGACTAAGAGGACAAATAGATGCTGCCAGTTATCTCAACGATTATACGAGAGACCAATAATATTGCCCAGACAGCATTATGTGACTCAACTAGTAGTCAAACACACTCATGAAGAATTTCAACATCGTAACTACGAAAGCGTCGTTAATCAATTACGACTAAAATATTTTATTTCAAAATTGAGATGCTTAGTAAAGACGGTAAGCCACAAGTGTCAAGGGTGCAAAATTCGACGAGCCAAGCCGTTGCCGCCAGAGATGGATTAGTCACCTGTCGCAAGACTATCACCATACACGCCACCGTTCACTTTTACCGGAGTGGATTACTTCGGCCCAATGTCGGTATTGGTAGGAAGACGCATTGAAAAAAGGTGTTCACTGTTCACGGGCCTGACCGTCCGAGCAGTACATATCGAGGTTGCTCACAAATTGGATTCCGACAACTTAATACTTTGTTTTCAAGATTTTATGCAAAGACGCGGTTGTCCAAATGAAATATTCTGCGATAGAGGTACTAACTTCATTGGAGCCAAACGACTGCTGCGTGAGGAACTTCAAAGTGTGAGCCCAAAAGACATTGCGAAGCATTTTGTTACCCCGAACTTGAAATGGAACTTCAATCCGCCAGCTTCGCCACACATGGGGGGTGCCTGGGAGCGTCTGGTAAGGTTAGTTCAGATTTCTCTTTACAGGGGCACTATGCTCTAACTGTGGAAAAAGCTGTGTATACTCAATATTGTGTACACATCCAGTTTTCGATTCACTAGCTTTGAAAATGAGTTTTTAACGTCTAAAAAGTGTACACGATCAAAAATTTTTATTCACTGAGATTTTTTTGTGAATATTTGTTTTTTGTTGTAAAATTGTTGTTGTGATAAACCCGGCGTAATTTGGCATTGTATTTTTAAAATTTTTGTCATCAGTCAAGAAATAAATAATTTTGTTCATAAAAACAAACATTATTTTTCTATAGTGATATTTATTTATATTTACAATTGAATAATTTTTTCAAAAATTCAATTTTGTTCATCACAATTTTGAAATTGACAGCCACAAATTTTTCTTCAGGAATTTTATTTTTCATTCAGCATATCAGCGTACATACATTTTAGTTTACAGAATCACTTGAATTTAAAAAGTGTACACTTGGAGTGAATATGAAATTTTCAATTTTGTGTACACAAATCTTTTATACAGTTAGGGAATAGAGCCCCAGCTCATTACCAACAACCACGCCCACTGAACCGCTGTTGAGAAGCTGCCTACTATCTGCAGAAAATATAATTAATTCACGACCGCTTACATATGTACCGCTAAATACTGAAACGGAAGAAGCCCTTATAACAAACCACTTTCTGAGGCTATCTACAGGAGGTATGAAACCTAGGGGTAAATATTATGACAACATGGGACACTTAAGGTACAACTACCAACGCAGAGAACAGTTCGCGAACAGATGTTAGAAAAGATTCGTTGTCGAATACATGCCAGACTTAACACTTCGTTCAAAATGGTACCAACCCGTAAAGCCGTTGCAGATTGGTGATATTGTTATCATAATCGACAAAGACCAGCCACGGAACGTCTATGCAAGAGCGTAATAATCGCTGTAAAGGCTTCGAACGACGCACAAGTAAGAAGTGCTTCAGTAAAGACTGCTGAGGGAATTCTAGAACGACCTGCGGTGAGTTGCTGTCCTTGAAGTTGAAAGAAGTAAGGATGGTACAACAACATCTGTACCCGACATTGTCGATACCGGGAGAAATGTTAGAAATAAGAAATAAATAATGCATTTATTATTAAAGTTTTTCATTATTATATTAGTCATGCTAGGGTTAAGCTAATAAATTTGAAAGAGATTGCCACAATTTATGTAGAAAACTAACTGTCATTCTTATATTTGCCTAACTATATGTAAACATTGCATTATACATACGAACATATATATATATATATTTTAACAGTATAGCAGCGAAGCCTTCTAGTCGAATGTTTGTTGGCAAAAAGCGTTAAAAAAAGACGCTGCGTTTTTTGAGTTCATTATTCTTTTTTTTATATATAATATTTTTCTTATTTGCGTAACAAATTGAATTGTTTAACTTTATCCTAATAAAAATAAAAATTGAATAAGTTTCTGCAAAAACAGAGGCTTTTTTGTAACACTGTTTCATTTCACTGCTTCATACTAGGATCACGTATTGCAGTTTCATCCACTTCGTTAAAGACTAGACGCGGAGCAAATGCTTTAATTGGTGGCTGTGCCTCAGAGTGCTACAAAAAAAAAATCCTGAAAGATTAATGACTCGGTTTTAATAAAAAAATTACTTACTAAAAATAATCTCTGTGCTCCTCCTTGATCTACTTGGTAGCTTTGCGTCCAATATAACGCGGTGTGCAGGCAGTCGTGGAATCTCTACCGAAAACTCCACGTCCGAGTAGTCATTACTCATGCACAGCTAAGCCTTTTGCTCTTCGCTTCAGCGGTATTCCAGACAATTTATGATGAGCTTGACTGCTTATTGTTGCCTCATGGATCAATCAATCTATGGACAATTATTTAAATATATTTCCTATTTGACAGCACAAAAAATTGCATATATTTTCTTACCTGCAAGAAGAGGGAGTAGTTTTTTGGCGTATTCCAGCAAATTTGTAGTCGGCGGTTAGAAGAATTAATAAATGTTTACAATTAGCAACCGGAGCTAGCAACTTTGGTTTCTTTGTTAACTTTAATTAAATTAAAAGAAATGTTTCCACGTGCAGCCGAAATAAAGTTAAGGTAAATTGCAACGAAAAACACTTGACAGATATGAGGTGAACTCATGTACACAATATGTGAATTTCACCACAATGCATAAAAAGTGAGGTAAAAAAGTAAACGAGCACGAATGGCCTTGAAAAAAATCGAAGTTTCCTATCTCTGCATCTCTGATTTAAAATGTGGTGAAAAATTCGCTACCACCTGATTTTCTTACACCATGCATCCGACTACCATTTATTTTATTCGATGCAAAACGCCCTCACTGGAATATGCTTGACTTCTAAGCAAGGTATCAAAAATTGGCCTTATTCGTTCTTGGCCTTAAAGGACGAAACCTTTATCCGATTCGGAATTCATTTGCTACCAGAAAGGTGGCAAAAAGTGATCGCAGGCAATAGACAATATTTTAAATAACATGTAATTTAATAAATTGAAATAAAACATTATTTTCATCCAAAACATTTTGATTTTCAATGTATACATCATATAAATGAAATATTGAATTGATATGTTAGAATATTTTCGCATACTTACTTACTTAGGTGGCGCCTACAACCGTAAGTTGGTTCCCGCCTGTCATAAGAAATTGCGCCAGCTATTCTGTTTTGCGCTTGTTGGCGCCAGTTGGAAGCTCCAAGTTTCGTCAGGTTGTCCTCTATTTGGTCCTTCCAGAGGAGATGCGGTTGTCCTCTTCTGCGTTGACTGCCACTGGGTACCGAATCGAGTATTTTCTTCGCTGGAGAGTCGTCTTCCATCCGCTCAACATGACCCAGCCAGCGAAGCCGCTCGATTTTTATGCGCTTTACTATGTCGATGTTGACCATCGTTCCATCGTATTCGTTATTCGCCATTGACGCAGATTGGTCCGTAGATTTCCCGAAGGATCTCTTTTGAACGCTTCCAAAGTCTTTTCATCAGAGCTGCTCAACGTCCAGGCTTGTGCTGCATATAACAGGACGGGCATGATTAGTGACTTATAGAGCGTGACTTTTGTTCGTCGAGAGAGGGCTCTGCTTCTCAATTGCCTACTGATACCAAAGTAACACCTAATGGCAAGAGTTATCCTTCGTTTTATCTCTCTACTGATTAACTCCAGCATTAACTCCACCAACGATATCAGTAGAGAAATAGTTTCACACACCCAAAATAAAATGTTAATAAAATTTATACATACCATGCGATATGAAACAAGGACAATGAATAAAAGGGGAACTAATTAAATTTTATTTTAATTTTAAAATAAATTTTTTAAATTTTAAATTTTAGTTTAAGGGTGGTTAAATTTTAAGGGCCGATGTTGAATGTGAACCACACCTAAACGTCAAGTTTTTTCTGCATTTCATTTGTCATTTCTCAATTTCAGACTAACTCAATTTGAATAATGGAAAGGTACACAATTGAGTAACGCGTTAAAGTTATTCAGGCTTATTATGAAAATGGGCGTTTAAATAAAAATGCATATCGTGCACTTTGTGATTTTTTCGGTCAATTTAATCATCCAAATGTGCGTACAATCGGAAAAATTGTGCTAAAATTTGAGCAAACCGGGGCTGTAGGAAGTGGGACAACTAGAGGATTGTCTTCGACAGCACTCTGACAACCTCTTCAAGCGTCTCTCGAGTGAAATTGCGAACGTCGAGACTAAAATAAGCAACGAATTCAAGAGCGAAATTGCAACTATAAAAAATAATTTTAGTGAGCATGAACTTAAACTATCCTCTCTTGAACATCGCATAGAACTTCTCTCCTCGCGTTGCGACGTGCTTACCGATGAACTGAAGCAATGCTCTTCCACACCCAATACCAACAACAGTGACAATAATAACTCTTCAGATGCAATTATTTTTGGAGTGCCTTTTATGACAGACGAAAATGTTAAGAGCATATTTAATCTTGTCTGCCACTCTATTGAATTTTTGCCACCACAACTAAAAGACATCTTTCGATTAAGACCGAGAACAACTAATCCGAAAACAAACCCTGTGATTATCGTCAAATTTTACACTCCGCATGATCGTAATCGGGTTCTTAAAGCATTTGGTGAATATCGAAGACGTGCGAAAAAAGCTGTGAGTCTTAGAGATGCTGGCTTTGAATCCGATCACAACATGTATCCATGAGTGCATCAGTGCCGACACTAGAAAGCTTTTACATGCTGCCATTGCCTACAAAAAACCGAAAAGTATATACAACGCCTTCACGCTTCGATGATGTGTACACATTCGGCCACACAAAGGTTCCGCTACTGTCCGTATCAACAATGAAAGTGAGCTGCACAGTGCTGTTACTGCTGCTAAAGGAATCTGCGAGACCTGCCCTGAAGATGAAGTTGTCGCTGACTGAGTTTTCTATTGCTGCATTATTATATTTATATTTATATTTATATTTATATTTATATTTATATTTATATTTATATTTATATTTATATTTATATTTATATTTATATTTATATTTATATTTATATTTATATTTATATTTATATTTATATTTATATTTATATTTATATTTATATTTATATTTATATTTATATTTATATTTATATT